>JANZLF010000221.1:10513439-10535245 GCA_026546835.1 Erythroxylum foetidum | reverse complement strand
ATATACACACATAATTAAATCAATTAAAGCAAAATAAAAATAATTAAAGTAAGCAAGCAATTAAATAAATTCATAAATAAATAAATAAAAATTTTCGGGGCCCAACACTTAATGAACTTATCAAAACAGTTTATATATTTCTAAGATTATTATTATTTAATTGTCACTAAAATTAATAAAAGTGAAGTCTACTTGACTTAACATCCTGATCAGCTCTAATTAACTCATTAATGGCTTCAGATTCCTTATCCATTAAAAGAGAAGA
This sequence comes from Erythroxylum foetidum, assembly GCA_026546835.1. Classification (NCBI taxonomy): domain Eukaryota; kingdom Viridiplantae; phylum Streptophyta; class Magnoliopsida; order Malpighiales; family Erythroxylaceae; genus Erythroxylum; species Erythroxylum foetidum. The sequence goes on along the minus strand of JANZLF010000221.1, from coordinate 10,534,980 downwards.
CTTAGGCAAAAGTCTCATTTGATCTTGGATATTATTAAAAGTAACTTGACAACTCTCAACTCTATCATTCACATCACCTATCTAGCCAGAGTTAAGAATTTTAAGAGCTTGTTTAACCCACTTAAGCTTAGACACTACACAAAACATAGGTGTACCCTAAACCTGAGAGGACCAAGCGTTCTCCACTGTCTGAAGGAACTTAGGCTGAGAGACTAGAAAGTTTAAAAACCTGAAAGGAGAGAATCTCTTCTGCAAGTTTGCTAAAGACCTAACCACTACTGGAAAATGATCTGAGATGTTTGGGTTATGAATGACACTATAAGAACTAGGAAACATAGAGCTCCAATCCGAATTAATAAGAGTTCTATCTAACTTCCTAGCAATAAAGCAATCTCCACATTGCTTGTGGTTCCAAGTAAAACTTGGACCACTAGAATTTAAATCAAACAAAGCATAGTCCTCCACACACTTCCTAAAGTCACTCATTCCATACATAGTCGAGGGACTTATAGGTTCAGCCTCATGAGAGAATAGAATCGCATTAAAGTCCCCCGCTATAATCCAAGGTAGATTACTAACAGTGAGGTTGATATTAGACAAATTAGACCATAGATTCTTCCTAAGATTGGGGTTATTCGACCCCTAAACACAAGTCACAAAGAAAGAAGAAGAACAGTTTATAGGTGTCACCTCTAAGTGTTCAGTTGATCATTAGTGCATAGTAGAACACAAGAAGCAACACAGGTTCTAAGCTAACACAATACTAACATTTGAAGCCTGATCTACATTACTGTAAGAAAGTCATCTAGGAAATATTGAGGAGCAAACATTATTCAAAAAGGAAGGAGACTTAATCCTAGATTCAATCAAACAAATAAAAGAAACAAATAATCTTTTAGGATAAACATTCACAGCTAATTATCTTTTAGGGTTGTTAAGCCCCCTAACATTCTAAAAACCTAAATCCATAACACAAACAAAACCAGAAAAACTCCTACTTCTGTTTCCTCCTAGATTTCCTACTTTTTCTAATAGTAAAACCTCCCTGGGCCCCTCCCTTAAGACCAGGACTTTAAGCATCAGTACTAGGAACTAATTCAGAAATAGGAGAGGAAGGAATTGTATGTTAGACCCTGATTTTTTTCAATTATTATTGATTTATTTGTTTCATTATTTTTAGAATTGAGTAATTAATTTGATGGGCATAAATAGAGATTTGAAATTAGATGGAAAGATTTGAATTAAGTTAGAGTTAATATGGTGTTTAAGAAGATTAAAGAAGTTAGAAGGTAAATGAAAGAAGGAGCAAAATGGGAAATCCAAAGGAGAGGAGGGGTATTTTTGGAAGGACAAGACCAAAATGTGGTATTGTTTAAAAAGAAGAAGAAAAAAATGTGAATTGGGAGAGAGGAAGAGAAATAACAAATCAAAGAGAGAAAGAAGACAGATTTTAGTGGTTGAAAGAAAAAAAGAGAGTTGAGCTAGCGTTTCATCATTTCTTAGCTTTTGAGAGAGATTTTGAAGTGGTTCAAGAAGAGAAAAAGGTAAAAGAAGAGAAGAGCTTCCATTTGAGCCAAAGATCTCTTCATTTGGTAAAGAATCAAGGTAAGATCACCTAAATCTTTTGGAATTTTTGGAAGGATTTTAGTTCATGGAGTTTAGAAAATCCATGGGTTTAAGTATTCTAGCACTAATTTTAGTGATTGTGCTTTATGGTATTTTCAATTGAAAACCCTATTAAGTGAGATTTTTATTATTGTATAAAGGGGATCAAAGAGGCAAGAGGAATAAGAGAAGAGGCATTTTGAGCAAGTTTTTAAGCAAGAAATAAAGGTGCGTTACATGTTTATAATAAAGTTATGAGCCACTAACATTTTTACAAATCAAGAAATTAAAATGATTTCAATTAGTTCATAAATGTTGCTTTTAATGTTTTGAGTGATCTGATAATTTACTACATGTTGGTGCATGAATTTTGATTATAAAATAGAAAATGGTTTTGAAATATTCATATTATGCCTTGAAATATGTCATGACATTTTGTATGTAAAAGTATGAAAGCATAAACACATGAGCGAATGATTTAAGCATGAATATGTGGTTTTGTTTAGGCAAAAGAGGAACTCGTTTCGTTAGTCACGTGCACGTTGATTCATAGCCTTCTTCCAGCTACCCGCTTGAGGCCATAAGATCTTGAGAAATTGGACTCGTTTTCTTCACGGTGTAAACTTCGGTTTCTCCGTTTCGTTCCACAAAACTCTTGAGCCATTTGTTTGTGCATTACATCATTGAATTGTGAAGTTTGTTGCATAACTTAAGTGTTCTATAGTGATGGTTAAATTTACTTTGCTATGTTAAGGTGAGGAAATGTTTTAACTATAAGTTTTGAGCAAAAAGATCGTGAAATTGATTGAGAATTTGGGAACAAAGCGTTTTATAAATTGAGTATGACTTTTATAAAAAAAATGAACATTTCAATGATTTTGCTTATTCTTTGTTTCAAACTTGTTACCTACGAGCTTTCAAGCTCACCTCCCTTTTATCCCATCTTCAGGTGATAGCTAAGAGATCAAGTGATCAACAGCCTAAGGGCATTTCTCCAAATTTGCTTATTTTGTAGTTTAAGTTGATTTTGGGAAAGCAAGAAGTTTGTTTGTTCAAGAACCTTTTGTAATTTAAGATTTTGAGACGAAGATGTAATGTGGCTTCGAATTCCATTAAAGATTTGCAAAACTTTATTCTTTTGATGTTAATGAAATGTAAATGGTGTATGGATGATCTGAGTTGAAATTAGATATATGTGAAGAAGAAATCAACTTGAGTTGATGATTTTGGAACATAAATCGTTTATATATATATATATGTACATATAAGTGAGTTGTTACGAGAAGGAATATAGGAATTATGATTGATCAAATGTAGTTAAAGGTGATGAGACAAATGAGTTTAGATTTGAGAGTTTAATAAAGTCAATTTGGTAGCTGAATGGTTAAGCTCAGGAAGTTCCAAGTTTGCGAAATGTAAAATTTCAAGTCTTCCATATGAAAAAAAATTCATGTTTTGAGTTTAGGGGAAAATCTAGATTAATCTAGGTTGAATTTGACAAGTTGTCTTAATGGAAGTTGTAGCTTGTCTTTCTAGCTTTCCAACGCTATAAAGTAGGAAATTTTTAGATATCAGAGTCAAAATTTATGATCCTTATAAGTGGAGATGCTCAGGAGTATAGACTGTATCGTCTGATGATGACGTATCGTCTAGTGATGACGTGTCATCTGGTGAGGACGCATTGTTTGGTGAGGACGTATCATCTGGTGAAGATGTATCATCTAGTAATGACGTATCGTCTGGTGAGGACGTATCGTCTGGTAAGGACGCTTCGTTTGGTAAGGACGTATCATCTAGTGAGAACGCTTCATCTGGTGAGGATGGTTCATTTAGTGAGAACACTTCGTTTGGTAAGGACGTCTCATCTGGTGAGGACGCTTCATCTGGTGATGTCATATCGTCTAATGATGACGTCATATTGTCTGGTGCACTATTCATCTAATCCCGTCATCTGGTCACTTTTTTGACCCTATAGACGATCGAGTTTGTCTTCAAGGCCTTCATGAAAGTTGTAGTTCTTGAAGTCTTCTTTCAAACTAACTAAAGAACACCCAAATCCGATGTCTGTAGAGAAAGCTATGCTAATTGCAAGATATCTTCTTTATACTGTTCATAACCTTCTTTTGATCACTATTTATCTTGTATCGTCTGTTCCAATTCTAACCCTTTAGATGACAAAATCTTACTTCAATGTCTTAATAAAAGTTGTATATATTGAAGTCTTCTTTCGAACCCTTCAAGAATGACCTTGATCTGATATCCCTAGAGCAAGTTATGTCATTGTCTCGAACCAGGTTCATTATAATTGAGGACAGAACCCTGTTTGATTTCCTTCAGCCAATCTTTGTTATCTGACCTTTAAATGAAGTGATCCTTGAGACAATATATTCCTCACACATTGTGCTATCTCTTCACAAAAATATTTTACTGAACATGCTTCAGCATTTTGAATATATCTGGATCTGTAGGGTTCCAACTGAGATGATTTTCAATGTGGAGTAAACTACAGATGTAGGTTTACAAATTATATGAGAGGTGGAATTCTAATTCATCCTTTACGATGTTCAATATCTAGATGGAAGTTGAGCATAGAATATTTGCTTTAGTATAAGAATAATTCGAAAAATAAGATCCGACGTTTACAGTATCAGAGAATGAAGATAAACCGAGGATGACTAATGAGGGTTAATTGAAATAACCATACATGGTAACAAGCATGAGCACACATTTCTTGACTCCAAAATTTGAGCTCCGGAAGCAGTGCCCAACAGTTGTAGTATCAAAGCAAGAGTTAGGTTTCGGAGTCGATGCCCAACACTAACAATTGAGACAATTGGAGAAAGATAAAAAAAAAAAAGTCAATCATATATGGATAAGAGGTAAGTTAAAGCTTCGTTCTTGGTAAGTTTTGTATTGCTGTGAACGTTTTTGTTTATAACCTTGAGTTCCTCTTTAATAGCTTTAGTCTCTTTATGCATTTATAATATTCATAGTCTCTTACTTCAAATTTTTAGACCCCTAATAATGTATTTTTCAAATCTAAAGACATCAATCAAAAAATTAGTGAAATTAAAAGGGTCATTTATTTTAGTAAAGGGGTTTGCCAAGTTCAACTCTATGGGACAGTGGATAAAGGGCCAAATTGAAATATGCCCAGTTATTTGGGAAGATGGTATGCCAACTTGTATTTACTAAAGTTATATCTATTTTTTTTCTTAAAAATTAGACTAAGTACAAAATATTAACCTGTAAATTAGAGATCAGAAATCCCTCCATTCGAGATACATTTTTTGAATTCATTGTATGGTTTTATTCTTATTATTTTTCCTTTAGATTCTTAAACAAGAAGGGTATAGTTGAAATCTCCAATGACTAATCAAGGGATTATTGCACCTAGTTGTAAGGAGTTTAGATCTATCCATAATTTTTTATTGGGACTGTAAGTTTGCTACATAAACCAATGTGATTTTTAACATAGTCATTGAACATAAAAAGAGTTTCTTAGAAATGGATAAAATAATATAAAAAGTTGCTTTGAAGAATCTCAATTTTGTTTGAATAAAATGAAACTATAATTATGCCATTGTAATAGAATTCATATTTTTTTATTAAGCTCTATTTCTTAATAAAAAATCAGAGACCCTCTTGAAATCTCAAGGCTTTTATTTTTAGTGTCAATGAGTCCCATAAAAATCGACTTTGTGGTAAGCATATAATCTTAAAGTACTTGTTGTTTTCTAGGTTTATTTAAGCCCTTTAAGTTTTAAGCAATAATTGACATGTATTGATGATTAAAGGGCTACCTATAGTCTTCTTCTTTGATTTTTTTTCGACTTGTTTTTGTGTTAATTACAAATTTTTTAGCAAGTTGGATTTTTGTTGAGTTTAGGACTGATGCCTCTTTATTAGATGATCTAGTTACAAGCTTCTCAGTAAGATTTATTGTTAAGTGCAAGTTCCTAATTTGTTTATTGGTTATTAGTAATATCTGCATTACTATCTACTGGTTTTAAAGTTAGTTTTATTTCATTTGAGTCTTTAGCTTAGTTTTTGGTATTCTCTAGATTTGAACACTTTGCCCATCTTTCCAAGTAACTTAATCTCAAATTAGACTAATATTCTCAAGGAATGTTGTATAAATCTATCCAAATAGGAAGATGCTTCTGTTTGAGGTAACCAAATCCATTCCCGGGTGCCACTTTTACAAGAAGTTTGATTTGCCATTTTTGTTTTGGGGTCTAGCCTTAATTTTTTTTTTTATCATATCTTCCTATGAGTTGAATTTAAAGGGAACGAGTCCTCTTCATTAATTATAGCATCTGTTATACATGTCTTTTCTCAATTAGCAAGTGACTATAATTGCATTTGTGATTATGTTAGCCTTTTATTTGCAAAGAAGTCGACCAAGGTTAAATTCCATTTTGTTGCTCTTGTCCTTGGGATTTCTATAGATGGTAATACTATGTCTCTATCTTCGCTTGACATTGAGGGTAGAAACCTAAGTTTTTCGAATAGAGAGCTATCTCCTACAACTTGACGTTATTAATCTGTTGACAATTTAAGAACCAAGAAGAGGTTGGGACTTGAACGGAGGATAGCGCGGGGCTAAAATGTTAGGTCCAAATTAAAAAAAAAAAACAGAGAGAGAGAGTTGCGAAGTGGAGCAAAAGAGGAATTGCAAACTATTAGAAAAGAGTCAGCAAAGATTTCAAATGACGAGGCTATAGGCAAAAGAAGTACAGATGGGAATGCAGAAGCTTGAAGGATACCATACAGAGATTGAAGTTTGCGAGAAGGGGAAGGATAGAAACAATCTCAGTAAAGTTTGACAACCGAATATAGAAAATCAACTACATTTTGATTTGAAAAAGAAATAAAAGTTAAATGGTATAAAGAAAGCAAAGAAATTTCTCACTCATCTCCCAAACTTTGAAAGTTTAACTTTGAGTACCAATAAAAGAAATTTCATACTTGATCTACAAAACGGTGTCCTATATTTAGCTCAAATGAACATAAGTTATAAATAATGAAGTAAATATATATCCACTTAATAATAATATATTAAAATTATCATCTTTATTAATTTGAAATTCTATCTTCTTCTAAAGGACTGAATTTGACTTTAAAGTCTAAATTAATGTAAAATTTAAAAATATAATTTCAAAAACTTAGTCAATTACATTTCACTTGAAATTAAAATTTCATTTAAATAAATTATATGGAAAATATTTATTTTATTAAATATTGTGTGTAGAAAAGAAAAATATTGTTTTCATATATAAATTTTATTGTGTAAAATTATGAGGTATTCATTATTTACGATCACTTGGATCCTAATAAATAAAAAGGATAAATGATATTTACAAATATACAATAAGAAAGTACCATATGAGTAATGAGGGCTTGTTACATTGATGAATAAAAACCAGTTTGTAAGACATCAAGTGTTCCAAACATTATTCTTTAATTTATTATATGAGTTAGGGGAAGCCAAAAAAAAAAGGTTGGAATAAAAGGGAATTTTTAATTGAATTAAGTTTATATTATTTTTTCAAATGGTTTTCTCCTTAGTTCCAATGGTGTAGTATATATACCTATCTCTGCCTATAACAGAAGGATCAGTTAGAATGAATAATGTAAGGGCCTTTGGTTTTTTTATTTTATTTTTTACCGAATAGACTGCGACAATTTTGCTTCAGAAATTTAAAATAATATTTGGAAAGCAATGATTGAGATCAGTTAAAAACAACAATGGTCTTGGAGGTCAATTGCATGTTAAAGCAACTGAATCAGGAACTTTATCAAAAGTAGAAGCCTCTTGTGACAAACTTTTGTTAAAACGCAAATTAAATCACTTGTTTCTTTTTTTTTTTTTGCTGTTCTAATTCTATTCAACAATTAAAACAGCAAAAGTAAAACACTGATCTGTTCACCTCTATACAATTGCCTCATAACGTTAATTGCTTGAAAAGAAGATATAGAGAGGGAACATTGATCTTTGGTAGGGTTTTCAGAACACATCTCAACCTCAACCACCGAACAAGTAGGTCAACGACATGTCTTGCAAAAAGCTAAACAATGTATCAATTTACCTTCTCCTCTTTCACTACAGCATTTTTAGCTTAGTAAAAATATGGGATTTAATTTACTGCTTCTTCATGTTTTAGAAAGAATAAAATTTTAAAATATAATATTTATCTATTTAAAAATAATTTCTCTGGTAAAACCATATGTTATTAAATATTCCCATTATATTACTAGGACTTCTTGTTGTAATGCCTATCTATCTGATTTGTGTTACTTCATGCTTGGAGTTCCTACGGAAACAATTATTAAACAGTACTGTATTTGGATACATGCACGTAGATAAGATGCATGACGTCATACATGACGTGAGGGTGACATAATAAAATTGACCTTGAAATTTAATGCAAAACAAAAAGTTGAAACTTGAAAAGGGTCAAGAAAAAAAGAGTAACATGGTGGGCCTCCCCTCACTGGGTTGAATTTAGAGAATTAAAAAAAAAAAAAAACTTAAAGAGGTCGGTGGCTTTCTGGCTTTGTTGGTTAAGGAAAGCCGAAGCGTCGACTGGGCCACAGTAGCAGTAGAGTCCAGAAACTTTTTCAGTGGTCGTTTCATTTTGGAAGAAGTAATAATAAAAAGTCGTAGTGTTTGTTCGCTCATCTCGCTCCTGTTTTCAACTCCGGGTATTAGCTAAATCTGTTCCTGTCTCGGTGTCGTTTTAAATCTATTTACACATAAAACAGCATCATTTTTGAGACAAAAACAAAATTAAAATAAGTTAAGTGGCATAGAAGATTTGAACCCTAATCTTGACTCTCTCCCTCTCTAGCTCTACAATTTTCCCCTTTTTCTTTTTACTCTCTCCCGCCCACTCTCTTCAATTTCCCTTTCCTTTGTCAAATTTCAATCAGTTTATGTTGAAATAGTTTTAAACATTAATTCAGATAAAAGGTTAAGAATTCTATTAAATTTAAACTTTTTATATAAAATTTTCAAAAATTGTAGAAAGACATTTGAACTTTTCATATAAGTGATTAAATTTTTCTAAATAATGAATATATTGAAAATTTCTCCTTTTCTTTAAAACCTTTTCTTAACTAATTAAGTACTAACAAGCGAGATATTGAATCAAGTAGGTTCCTATAGCATTTGAATTTCCAGGAGATAAAAGACTTAATTAACTTGGATATGAATGGCTTCCCTAAATCATGTCGTTGAGGACTTTTATCCCCATGAGAGCAAACTAATTTCACAACGAATATCAAGTAGTTTGATTTATTTATAATTAATAAAATATAACGTAATGATCTTTCTTGAGACTAATAATGGATCATTAGAAGTTGAAATAATGTGAAGAAGCTTGTCAACCCTCTAATACCAAAAATGGAAAAAGGAAGAAAAAAAGGAACAAAAAGCAACAAAGCAATAGATAAAAAGGTTTCACGAAAATGATGATGGGAAAAATGGAATTTATAAAGAGACAACACATTACAATATTATTCCAAAAAATGATGTCCCTAAAGAAGTAGAATTGACTCACTCGTCCATTATTTCCCAATTGCTCTTATTAGTTAATGTTCACTCCGCTAAATTAATTTAAGTTGACACAAGAATGCAATTTTCCACATTAAATTGACCTTATTTTCTTATCCAGTTACCACGAAAAACATAACAAGAAAGGGTACTAGGTAAAATTGGAGGCGGAGCAACTTTTGTTTGATGTCAGTGGAAAACTACTCAATATATAGATAGACAAGTTTGGTTGGCTTGGGCTATGCTTTCTCAAAACATAGTATTTGAAAATTTGAAGAATACATCGTTTATGATTCTAATCATTTTCATCTAAGAATTAAGTTGTTTGTATATATTGTGGCAAAAGGACTATACGTTCTCTCTCTTTTGGTTCACTTTTGATATATAAATGTACCCAAACAAAAGTTAGCATAAAAATGGTTACTCTTAATTTATGTATTAAGTTATATATTAGGCATGAAATGGTGGAAGAAAATAGCAGCAAGTGGCTAATATTTTTAATGGTTTGGTGTGTAAGAAGACAAAATATTAAGGTGTAGTGTGGAAAAACCATGTTGTGTGGGGTTCTGGGATCAGTGATCAAGTTGGATGATTTAGCTAGAGAAGGAAATCTTATTATTTTATATCTTTTGAGAATGACAGTAGGATTTGTTTATCATCTACTGAGATATGGTAGCTGAGCTCATTCCTTTATAACATTTTTTTAATAATTCTGTCACTTGGCTAATACTTTGCTTTGGCACAATGCCAATGAAACATGTGTAATGAAAACCGCAAATTACTACTAAATCGATCCATTAAATGGGGGTAAATCCATGATTTAGGAGGCTGAGAATCAGAATTCAAGCTTTGGTTTGGTCATTTTGGGATTCAGGAAATTTACTTATTCACCAATTACTCTTTGAAGTAATTATAATTTATATTGCCACAAGATTTAAAATTGAATCTAATTCAATTCACATCAAACTAAATAGACCTTTGTGCTTAATTGACACCATACAAAACATTTTAGAAGAACAATAAAACTTAAAAATAGGCTGTAGTGCAACTAACACTTAAATAAAATTTATTTTTATTAAATGACATATAAGATTATATTGTATATTAATTTTAGTACACAGCAGATGTACGTAAATTAAAAAGATGCGGATGTTGCACATGATTTGAATTTGGGACTTCCATTGTTAAAACTCAATTATATTACATAAATATATAAAATTTTAAACCATGGTTTAAAATTTAGATATTGATTAGTGAATTGGCCTAGTGTTGGTATATAAGTCTAGTCCCTAATAAGAATCTACGCTGACCTCATGTCTCATTATCACAGTTTTCTAATCTAATTCAGCGCATAATCATTTCCTACTCGTGTCTTTATATTTATGTTTGTGATGTTTTTCATATCTTTTAAATATTTTTATTTCAATGTTAAAGTTTCCTAGTCACCAGAGTCTCAACAGTATCTTTCGAGTATCAAAAGCCAGATTCGTTATACAAATTAAAAGGAAAACTTACGTATTGAAATCCTATGCGGAACATGGGTTATAATACTTTACAAATGCTACTTAATTCTTTTATCATCGTTTAAATTTCGGCCTTCTTACACGATGCAAAAGTTAATTTATTTTATAATGCTTAGTATTTAGAGTGAATAAGATTTTAGTTGAAAAAATAAATAAACTTTGCTTGTCCTAAAAGGCCAGAATGACTAATTTGAAGATCATTTACAAGCATTAAGAAAAAAAAAAGTTCATTCGAAATAGGTTAAATTGATCAACCCTAGACGTTTAGATGAATCAAATTTTAATCTTGTTGATAAGATACATGATTCGATCGAAAAACATGCACATAAATCAAACATCTGATGTTCATCGTCTTATAGAGTTGAAACATCATTTTTCCCCTAATTGAAGGTCTTTGGAGATGTATTTAATCTGCCTAGTTACTGGAAGATGACTTTTAACTGTAATTTGATAAGGTTACAGTCTCGTCATTTAGCATCATGTCCAGCGAAACTAGTGGCTAAATAGATTCTTTGTATTGAATATGTTTTCTAAGAAAACTGTTTTTGGACCTACACGAATTTCAGATTACCTAACGATTATTTAATCCAACATAAAAAAATATAGACTGTATAACAATTATTTAATCTATTAATATTTGCATTTTTATGAGTTAATTATTGATTTTAGAAGTGTGATTTACAGAATATAGGTGATCAATTAGCTAGAAATATTCGTAAAAATAGTTAGGGTAAGAAACTATATATCTTGGGTTATGTTTAGGGTTCCGGAGTGATTTTGGCTTTGGACAACTTATGGTGTGGGTTATCTTGGGATCATAAAGAAGAATATTTGTGTAGTAATTCAGGGAATAATGAGGCATGTGATGAGGAATCCGATGATTAAGCATGATACAAATTGGAAACAGAAGAGCACACCCTTCGATGAGTGATTTATATTCGCCTTCAAGGGAAAAAGACATACTACAAAGTTTCAAAACTGTCGATTTCATACAAATTATAAACTACTTAATTTACTGGTTTGGGTTCGGCTGAATATAGCTGGTAGGTAATTAAGAATTTAAAAATTGCCCCACTAGCTCGTCATGCATGTTTGAACACTTGTCTCGGTACCATTGAATCTAGGATTTTGTCTTCATAAAAGACAAACATTAATGACTCAAAAATCCCCGACGTGTTGGTTAAGGTTTGCGACTGCCATTCCTTGTATATATTCGCCCGTGAAGTTGAAGGAGCATAACATTGACTAAAATTGTCTCCCAAGGGTAGAGTTACGGCAAGTGGGTCATTTCAATTCAAAGAAATATATTTTATATGAAATTTTTATATTTTCTAAAATTTTGCAAAAGCAAACTCTGTCATCAAGGATTCATTGATTAATCTTACATTGTAGATTGCGTGCATTAAGAGCTTTTAGCTTATTTCTCATTGAACAGCTATATGAACAAGTAAAAAGAAAAGGATGGAATTTACTTGCAAAAGAAATGTGTGCATTAGTTAAAAAATGAAAATGCAGGGGGTTAAACTGAAAAATATATGTATGGCCGGGGTACAAGAAGAAGACATAGCTCCTCCGACAAAGATTTGGCAGTACGGACCAGACGTCCCATGTCCTCACTACTAATTATAATATAAGTTCCTAAAAGACAATGGCTTATGTTTCCACTCTCTCTAATACTCATATGACTGCCTCGATGTTCAAGGGATTGTTTGTCTGTTTGCTTGTTGAGATACGGTTTCAAGGGAATGTGATGTATCCCATTCCCAGGGAATAAAAGCATTAATTGCTTCAAGAAGAATGTCTCATTTATTTAATTTATGTGTTTCTTTAATGAGAAGAGTGCAAATTAATTTCAAGCATTTGAGATGCCATATCCTGGATTAGTTGATTGACACAAAGAAGGGTTAGGTTGGGTTGGGTTGGGTTGGGTTGGATTGTTTGAGGAAAAAGAAATAAGAAAAAGAAAAAGAACAAAAGTGGGAGTGAAAGGGTAAGAAGTACACAACAAAATTGGTCTAGGAAATGGTAATCATTCCTTTGGAGACCCTGGCTATATAGTATAGGGATCTCCAAACCCAAGACATTGACCTCTTGAAAAGTGTGGTATATGTCGGCCCCCCCCTCCAATCCCTCGCACACTCACGGGTACTCCATCCTCTAATTCTTACATATTTATCAATAATATGACAACATCACATGTAACACCAATTTTCATTTTTTCACATCATCTTGACGTATACCTCATACCCAATATTTTACTTTTGTTGGCCGGTGATTTGTTATATATCTGTAGTACAAAATCATGTTGTTTATCTTAATCTCATCACTAGACAGCTGCCAGAAGTTCAGAAAGCGGGAAAGTTTTCGTTGCTCGATGGGAGTGCTTCTTTTTTTTTTTTTTTTGGTGTTAATTCAAAGTTTGATAGACTTGATCTTGGGTGTTAAGACTTTACTTGGTTTAATTTTTTTAAAAATAAATTCTCTCTTATAGTCTAGCACGATCTAATCTTGATTTACAAAGGGTCATTTCCAAATCTAATATACACATTTATGGTTAGTTTTTTTAACTCCATGATTTGGCTCGGTAAAATAACTATAAGAGAACAAATTAAGTTATATTATAATGCTTTCATTTAAAGAATCTCATATAAATTCGTTCTTATGATTGACCTTTATTAGTTTGAAATCCATAATAATCTACTAAATTAAATTTAGATAATACAACTATACAAAATCATTTATTAATCTTAATTAATGAATTAACCTATGACAGTTTTGGACAAATATAGATTGTTCATTCTAGTCTAGTTAATGTAGTTGAAAAGTAAATCTTATGCACTATGAAATCTGCAGATTAACATTTTTTTGTCAATTTTAATTTTAATTTTCATTTTCACTAACATCATATACCCTACAAATTATGAATCAGGACAAAAATTAAACACGTTGCACATAACATCCCAGAATCGTACACTAAAAGGTCATTATATCAAAGCCAATTTGATTGCTTATATTTATTTTATATTTTAAAAATTAATTTATTAATCAATGGGAATTGCTACTACCTTTTGTGTCCCACTTTGAGATAAAGCAAAAGCAGAGAAAAAAGCAAGAAAGAAAAAAGGAACAGAAAAAAGAAGGATGGACTGAGAGAGAAGGAAACAAGACAAAATGTTCTCAAACCTTCATGATTTAAATTCTTACACCACAAGGACTATGTTTCTCTCATTTGCTCAATCCCACATAAGACGACTTGCTCAGACTTTCCTCCAAGACTTGTCTAAGAGCTTAAAAAGCCGATAAGCTTAAAGAACAAAAAGGGGTATATAGCATTAGACCTGAGTGAAAAAGTGAAGAATAAGGAAGCTGGGAAAGTTCTTCAAGGTTTTGTTGAGAAAGCAATGAATAGAGGTATTCTGCAGAGCTCGCCGGTGCAGCAAATGATGACCGGAAGCCCTAACTGGTGGAGCATCAATAACATTAGACCACCACCATCCCACCACCACCAACAAAACTCTCCTTTCTTGCCTCCTTCGGTTCTCTTCCCTCAATTCATTCCTTACCCTTCGTCTTCGCCTTCTTCACTTTCAGTCCCTGCTTGGCATGAAAACCAGGATCAACTTCCGGAGTCATGGAGCCAACTAATCTTGTACTCTCTTTCTCTCTCATGTCTCCTTAATCATTGATGCTCTTTCTTTCTCTCTTTTCTTTCTTTTTTTATTCCTAATGAATACCTAAATATGATATTGATTTTTGTAGGGGTGGATTTGTGGGCGATGAAGATAAGGGCAGTATAGATCACTTTCAAGGAGGGAAGGTGGAGACTTGGGAGGATCAAATATTACACAATGCTTCAAGTGCTGCATCGGTAGTTAATGTAAATCCTGTAAATTCTGTAAGCAGCTATGTTTATGGACATGCAAACAAAGACTTCCAGGCTGCACCTAATCCTACTTGGTCACAACTGATGCCTGTTTCATCACCCAAGTCCTGTGTTACAACTTTCAGTAGTAACATGTTGGATTTCTCTACCAAGGGAGATGGGAGACATCCACCGCCAGATCGATCTCCTGAGGTATGACACTGAGAGATGGATAAATTTTGAAGCCACAAATCTCCATAGTATGACGTTCTGGAAACTTGTCGACTTATGGCAATTTCATTTGTTCCTTATTTTCAGATCTATTAATCAAACTACTTAACCAAATTAATTCCATCATTTCAAGAATACTTTTAGTTATTCATCAAGTATATAAACTTGTATAGTATTAAACCATTGGCTAACCGTGAATGGTTGAGAAAATTAAGCTGATATAATTATTTATATTGATGCTTTATCAGAACTCTTTTTGGTACTATTTTTATAGTGTAACAGCGGTGCTACTGGTGGGGCACTTAAAAAAGCTAGGGTTCAGCCATCTTCTTCAAACCAATCTACATTTAAGGTAATCTACTGTTGTTCAATACAAATCCTTTCATCTCATACAACATACACATGCGCAACAGAAGCAAACAAATACAAACATCTGTGGGCTTGTGAACTATTGTCTTTCGTGAATGGCCATTTCTTGAGGCATTATGATTCTTTTGCCGTCTCTTTATGTCCACAAAAAAGTATAGATTTACTTTCCAATCAAACTACTATCAAAATCTTCAATTTTCATCTTTGATTTTAGCAGGTGAGAAAGGAGAAATTAGGTGATAGAATCACTGCCCTTCACCAACTAGTCTCTCCATTTGGGAAGGTAAATAAGCTCCAAACAAACAGTCTGTAATTAATCTAGATCTTGATAATGACACTAGGTAGTTTAAAAGCTGAAGTTATTAACTATATGAGGCCCATACCTTTGGTCAAGCAGATATCTCAGAAAAAAAAAAAAAAGAAAGAAAGAAAGAAGGAACTCCCCCCGCGAATAAAGCTCCAACATTATTCTCCAATTTCTTATTATTTAAATATCCTGTGGAACTAGGATTTTTTGTATCTATTTTTATTTTTCATCTACGGTAGAAAGAAGACGCAGGAATGACTTTGGAAGTTTGTGGTGTGATGTTTCTTCTTTATGCAGACTGACACAGCATCTGTCTTGTTAGAAGCTATAGGATACATCAGATTCCTTCAAAGCCAAATTGAGGTGACGTTTCTTAGCATCTTTCATTTTTGCAAACAACCATGTTTTCTTCTTCTTCTTCTTTTTTTTTTTTGTTTATTTCGCAAAGTTCCTTTAACATTCTTTTAGTGATTGCAAGTCCTCACAATTCCCACCTTCTGTTATTCCTTACGTGGAAGAACACAGGCTCTCAGTTTACCCTACTTGGGAAGTGGATCCTCAAACTCGAGACATCAACAATCTGTAAGGAACTACATATATTCTATCCCATAATTTCCCACTTCCCAAACTATGTATTCAATTTTTCTGTCCTCTCTCTCTCTCTTTCAGAGGCACAAACACACGTTGATCAGATGTGGACATATACGTGTATTGGGCATTAATTGATTAATGATTGTTATTTTTTTGGTAGGTTCAAGGAGAAAGGAATTGTATATTCCCGGAGGACCCTGGTCAGGTATGCTTTTCTTGGATCCATTGATTCTTTAAAGTTGTATGCCTGGGGAGAAAATAAAGTTCGATTTTTGAAAAGAAAAAGAAAAAGCTCTAGCTTGTTAAAAGAAGAAGGTTTTCAGCTTTATCAACGATTAAAAGCTGTCTTAGAATATTGGAGTTCAAATTAATGAAGTTTGCGAAATGTTAATTGGTTTTCCTCTCTTTTTTTAAAATTTTTTTCCAGCTTTTGAACGATAACCGCTTGAAGAGGAAAGCAACTTCTGAACTGGTACACTTCTTCTACCATAAATTTTCTTCTGCTTAAAGTTCATCTTTCTCTCGTCTCATTTCCTGTAGATTTTCAAACCTAACAATTCATTAATCCCATTTGAAATATCAATATTTTAGGGCTGTCAAGAAGAACCCCTGCAGGACTTGCGAAGTAGAGGGTTGTGTCTGGTTCCTGTATCTTGCACACTTCACGTTGGCAGTGACAATGGAGCAGACTACTGGGCACCTGCTCTCGGAGGAGCGTATCGATAGAAGTGAGATACCAAGCAGACCAATGCACACATGCAATAGCCTCTGATATAACGATATAACATCATGAGCAGTCACTCTGCTAACATATATATATATATATATATATATGAAAGGCTGATTGCTCATGATGCTATACAAATGTCGTCTTGCTTATATGTGTGCGTTAATTAATGTGCAAGGTCTTTGATTTACAACTTCCGCTTTAATTAGGTGCCAGTAATGAAGATGGCCAATTATTTGCTTTCCATGTAAATGCAGTTGTATCATGATTAGTCATTTTAATGCTGCATATATAAGAAGCAGCATTCCTGGACCATAATCATCTCTAAAACACTTATTATTGCTTTACATTTGCTCTTTT
This sequence comes from Erythroxylum foetidum, assembly GCA_026546835.1. Taxonomy (NCBI): domain Eukaryota; kingdom Viridiplantae; phylum Streptophyta; class Magnoliopsida; order Malpighiales; family Erythroxylaceae; genus Erythroxylum; species Erythroxylum foetidum. Next base: position 10,517,847 of record JANZLF010000221.1, on the reverse strand, counting down.
TATTTTCTTTCTAACGCCATGAGAAGGGAACAGATCTTCTGTTCCACTTCTCTGTGCCAACTTTGCTTCATTCATTTTCATCCACACATATTATTAATTTATTACAATTTTGTTTGAAGTATGAACTTTGAAATTGATTGCAAAGAAAAAATCTAAAATTTGAGTTTATTATTTAGTCGATGGTTTTAAGCTAAGGAAATACCCTCTAGTCGAATCCAATGACTAGAAAAAGGCTTCAGTGTGTGTCAGAAGATGCAACTTTACCTTTTTGATGTCCTCTTCGGACCCTTCAATGTCCTTCTAAGAATCTAAGTGGTTGCTTTTTCTCATAATCCTTAGCTTGGTTCCTTAAAGGAGTGACATGGTGATCGATCCGGTTGAAAATAATTCAAATGTCTTTTGTTTAAATAGCACCATGGGCATCCATTATCAGTTTTTTTTTTCTTTTCTGAAAGGAGAAAATTGTAGGCAACCGTTGGTTAATGTAGGGGCCATCTTTCTATGATTCTCTTTCCATTGTTTTTCACCTTATGAAAAATTTCACGATTATTTCATCATAGCTATTATTGCTTATCGGTTTTGTTTATGTACACTTACGTTTTTAACTTTGAATGCCTATCCAGATACATATTTAAGGACCTTTGTTTTTGAAAAATATTCTATTTCCACCTCCTCAAACTTCTCTATAATCGAAAGCAGTCATTTTTTTTCTTATAACTTGCTTTATTTGTTGTCATAAAATTTTTTATCTCCATTTTCATATTTTTGAATGAAATTTTCCTACATAGTTATACATTATATTATTTACATAATAATAACTTTTTTAAAAAAAGAAAATTGATTGAATGATAAAGGAAATGTTACAATAAAAATAAGGGTGCTCAAAGTAGAGACCTAAATACAAAATAATTCAAGTAAAGGTACTATCCAGCCATATTGAAAGAACAATGCGAAGGATTATAACTCCAAAGCCTTAGAGCATCATTAATAATGTGGAACAGGCTATTGCAATGTGATTAGCTTATGTGCGCCTTTGGAACCTCGCCCGAAGTAGTGTGAGTTGCTCTCTAAATAGATCCTTATATAAGTAAAGAATTGCGAACATTTGGGCTGCATATTTGATATAGGTTCTTAATCAGAATTATCTCCCAAATCGCTTTTAATATTAAGGATATCATACGATCTTTAGTGGATGCTTGATGCTTAAATCGTTCAAGGTTCCGCTCCCTCCACAACCTGTAGATACAAACTCCTAAAACAATAATGTGGATAGGTAGTTGTGTTAAGAGGCCACTAGTAATCTCTAAGTAGTAGCTCCTGGATCCATCCAATAATATAAAGCAGTGACATAATCCCATATCGATTTGTTAAAACAACACTTAAAGAAGAGATGATTGCATGATTCAAATTGCAAGGAGCACATTGGACAATTTTTATCCGCTTGGATATACGGAAGGCGATCTGCTGTAGAGAGTTTGTTCTGGATAGCCAACCAGTAAATGCAAGATATTCTCCGCATTAAATGCTTGTTTCATACCTTAGTAGCCTAAGAAATTGTGGATTGATGTCTGCGTAAGTTATCACAAATGACTTTGTTAGTGACCTTGCTAGCTGGTATGCCTTTCCAGAAAAAGATATCAGATTCTTGCAGACTGGGAGGATAGTTAGGTTGATACGACAATAAACTTCAAGGAAATCTCCATATACTTCCCTCTATGAAAGTATTTATCCGTGTTTTTAGAGAAAAGGAAGAAGAAGCTCCTGGAATCAATTATACTAAGGGTCCCCTATTGGACTAGTTGTCGAACCATAAGGAGACCAGATGACCATCCTTAATTTCACATGAGCAATCCTATTGGACAACATCTCGCAACTTCAGCAATTGTATGAGGAAAAAAGAATGAGCACCTTTCTGTTTAATCTTCCATATGTTATTCCCCTTGAGGAAGTGTACATGTAGCTATTTTATCCACAAGCTCTTCTCGTCTTCCAATATCCACCATAATCTCTTGAGGATTAGAGAATGTTCAATCCCCCTTCTTGTTTCGGAAAACTTATGTTAGCAAATTTCACCTTTGCAACTTCAGGATTTCCATTTGAATGACTCCATGAGAATGATCTAAGAATTCTTTTAATTTCTTTGATAATGATTTTGGATAAGAAAATATGGGAGCTCCAATATATATTCAAAGAATTAAGGATGGATTTGATAAGTTGAAGCTTACCCGTATAGGAAAGTGATTTATTCGCCCATGACTTTACTCTCTTCTAAATCCTGTCTAAGATAGGTCGACACTCTGAAAAGTTTAGTCTCTTTGTCGATATTGGAAGACCAAGTTAGAGTAGAGGAGGATTCATCAATCCCATGCCAGTTGCTTCCGTAACTATATTTTCTATGTTAGCTGCACCTTTAGACAAAAGAAAATGACTTTTTTTGATTAATTTGAAAACCAGAATCATTCTTAAATGCATTAAGAGCACGCATATAAGAATGAATAGACTCCATATCAACCCTACAAAATAGGAGAAGGTCATCTGCAAAAAAAAGGTTAGTGAGATCAAGTTTTTTACATTTTGAATGGTGTTTGAAGTTGGGATTAGAGGTGGTCTCCTTCTTTATGATTGCATTAAGAATTGCCATAGCAAGCATGAAGAGGTAGGGGGAGTTGGGATAACCATGTCTGAGACCCCTTGTATCTTTGAAGTATTGGGAAGGGGACCCATTAATTAGAACCAAGAAGGATGCTGAAGTGATACATTCCATGGTCCACTTAATGAACTGATTAGGAAACCCAAAAGCTTCCAACATATGACGTACGAATTTCCAGCTGATACTATCAAATGCTTTATGGAAGTCGATCTTCATTGTGCAATTCGGAGGGCTATTAGAGGTGGAGTAACCCTTCAACAATTCTTGAACAATAAGTATGTTATCTTTGATGTCTCTATCCGACAAGAAAGCACTTTGATTTTCATTTATTAATGGAGTAAGAACTTTCTTCAGTCTAGCTGCTAGAATTTTCGAGATCACTTTATAGAGGAAATTTGTACAAGAAATGGGATGGTAATCTGCAAAGCTTTTTGTATTGGAACCTTTAGGAATCAAGCATACGAAGGTTTTTGGTAATGTTGTCGCCTGCAATCAAATTAAAAAAATCACTTACGTTAATACAAATTAATGTAGTAGCAGTAAGCAGATATTGCCCCCACGAGGAATCTTAACGACAACGAAATTACGAATTTAAATGGAACAAAGTAACGAAATTAGGGGGTTTAATCTACGCAATATAAGAAAAAATATAAGAAAAATTGCAAATCGAAAGCAATAATTGAATCTGAAAGATTAATGAGAAAATACCTTGGTTTTCGGTCACAGATGTTATCACGTTAATATGAATCCTCAACATAAAATTGCAATCATTAATAAACATTCATTGAGAATATTTTCTCTTAAGTGTAATGACTAGAAACATGTATTCTAACATTCTTATTAAACAACAACCTAGATACGATCATAGGTTTAATTGAATAATAGCTTTACGGATCAAGAACCAATGAGCAAGTGAAATACATGTACGACATGCAATCAATAAAGCTAATATCTCCTTAGAATTTTTTTGACTCTAACGTAGAATAGAAATTCCTAATTACTACTTGTGATTAGCGAAACTGAACGTCATATTTCGTTAATCTAGCGGATGAACATATTAATCCTTAGTTGCGCACCTAGAAACCAACAAATTTAATTAGAAAGAGTAGATCGGAAGATATTCAATGTTATTAATGTTAGGCCCCGAATTTTTTTTATGATATTATTATGTGATTTGTGCCTTAATTTGGATTAATTGAGAGAATTATGGCTAATGACGGTTAGTCGAGGTTAAATAAGGTATTAGCGGATTAAATTTTGTGAGGGCATTTTGGGCAGTTTAGTTAAGAAGAGAAGGGAGTTAGACTAATTAGGATGATATTTGCTTTAGGTTAAAAGAAAAGCACGTATAAAAGGAAGAAAAGAGGGTTTCGGAACGAAAAGAGGAAAAGAGAAAGAAAAGAAGAGGAAGAAAAAAAGGAAAAAGAGAAGGAGAAAGGAGAGTGCCGCCGGAGGAGAGAAAGGGGAAGAGAGTCGCGATTCCAGCTCTTTTCTGACGATCGGAAGCAATTATTGGTAAGTATTCATCGTCCTTCACCTGTTTATATTGTTTAGAGGTGTTGGTTATGCACTTGGGATGGATTGAAGATCAGAATCTGCAGAAATCTGGGTTCGGAGTCGAGTTTCTCGACCCAGACGTCGCGACGTGCGTATGAACACGCCGCGACGAGTGGAGAAGGGAGCCACGTCGCGACGTATAAAATGAATTTTAATAAATTCGTCGCGACGTGTGAACTTCTGTGGACGTCGCGACGTGCG
>JANZLF010000221.1:10472889-10482935 GCA_026546835.1 Erythroxylum foetidum | reverse complement strand
ATTTGCTTGCTAATTGGCATTTTTTTTCCTTTTCCAAAAAAAATCAACAATTTCGGATATTATTCCTAAAGTTCACCAAAATTCAAAATTAACAAATACACTCACCAATTATATTTTAAATACAACAGATTCACAATTCTCATGAAATCACATATCAAAATCATATTCACGTTCAAACAATAAATTATACCTGAAAATTGTCAATGAATGCATGTACCATTGTTTTCATGTGCGAAAATTCATATTCAAGTGTATGTGCATATCATATAATGCATGAGCGCATATGCATTTCTAATCTCCCATTATTCTTTCATATTTACTATTTTAACCTCCTCGTAGGTAATAGGATGTTACAGTTTGGCCCAAAGCTAACCGATTCATCCTCATCAAGACCAACATACGTTCAACGTGTTGAAAAGAAAAGTAAGTGCCTTACAAAAAGGTGGCCAAGCATGAAAAGTACCTAAGAAAATTACTCGGCCCAAATTATGTAAGCAGTGAAGATGAAGACGAGCCTAAGCGACTAATTTAATATTTGTATTTTTTATTTTGTATACAAATATTTTTGAAGTTTTAATTAAAATATTGCACATAATATAATTTAATAACATTTTATTTTTAATATAAAATGCTTCTAATTTTTAATTATTTGTTTATTATATTTATGTATAATAAATTAACAAAAAAATTCAAATATTATATACAATAACATGGATTTAAAATGTCACAAATAATTATAATTAACATGATATAATATTCAATTAAAAAATATAGTAAAATTTTAACTACATTTTTGAAATGTAGCTAAAAATTTTCGATTATATTTTAAAAAAACGTAGCTAAAAGTTTTCTGCTAAGTTTTAAAAAACATGGCTAATACTTTTTGGCTTCATTTATAAAAACATAGCTAAAAACTTTTTAACTACGTTTTGGAAATCATAGCAAATAATCTTTCGCTACGAAAGTATTTTGTAACGAAAATATATTAAATTGTCACTAATATTTTTCAACTACGAAAAGGAAACGTAGGAAAAAAATTTTAGTGACAAATATGGAAAAACTTTACCTATAATTTTAGCTACGAAAGTTTGGTGACATTTTTAATGATGTATTCAAATCATCGCGAATTACTATTAGCAACTATTTTTGAACTTTTAGGGACAAATCCATTATGTTATAGAGCCTTGATTTGGCATAAGTTAACTTCATATAATAATTAATCAATAAGTCGATATAATAAAATAATTCTATAGAATAAAACTTAGCACGAGAAGTGCAACATTTGTATGATCGAAAATCCATTAGATGTGATGGCCGAATGAAGTCAATCAACCCATCAAGGTGCAAAATATAGGCAAATGTCATTCCAAAATCACTAGAAGAGGAAAAACCATTACAATGTCAACTTCATACAGATCTCTTTAATGCATACATAATGTAACAAGATACATCATAATAAGTCAACAAAATTGCACACACTTAAGATAGAATAATGATCTTGAAGACATAAAAGATGTTGGCCTACCTAGCATCACATATCTGAAAAATCTTAGAACATCAGAAAATCTCTAGAGGACAAATGGAAGAACCAAAGTCCCTATATATTATTGTTAATTATGTTTTGGAATTTGCAGTGACCCGACACCAGCTGCCACTGCTCCAATCGGCTGGCCGGCGATATGGGTCCCCTCAGCTTTTACTATTTCAATTTCAACATCCCACCCGCCTGAATTCAGACCTACACAAGCTTCCTCATTGAAATCTTCTTCTCTTCGTCCAATTCCACTAAGTATTATAAGGATATAAAAGTTGAAGTTAAAGTGGCTTTTGAGGTCGTATCGGTCATTTACTTTTGCCAGCAAAATACAAAATACATCAAACCAGAAAAATCAACATCCAGCACGATCAACTTGATCATTCCTATCCTATGTTTAGTCCCTTACTGCTCTGCACCAACCAGCAGCGTCTCAACGAACACCACCTCGAGACCCACGACCATGGAGCCATCCTTCGCCACCACAACCACCCATATCCTCCAGCACACCGCCGCTTTCCTCTCCCAAGCCATCTCTCACTCCGACTTCCGCCACCAACTTTTGTCCATTCTCCGCAGCAAGTTGACTCCCACCATGCAAACCTCCACCCTCAAACCCCTAAACCTCGCCTTTGAAACAGTCGAAAGGTCCATATCAACCACTAACCCTTCCGTTCAGTTCTCTTCGCTTCGCCTCGCTGAAAAACTTCTCCTTTCTTGCCCTAAATCGTCCTTCTCGTCATTTCTTCTCTCCCTCATTTACGCACTCACGTATCAACACACTAATGCTGCACTCAGCGTGCTCAACATCTTCCAGCTGGACCCTTCCCTAGCTCGGTCAGAAATAGCTCCGGTTCTTTTTGAGGAGCTGTTTCTGTCACATCTTTTACCAGTTCTTCAATGGTTCAACAAGAAGAGAACAAAGATACTGTCATCCTTTTCAATGAATATGGACTACGAGGGTGATGATAATTCAATATGTGATGTATCGGTAGCTGTTCCGAGCTCGAAATTGCTGTCCAACATTTGTGGAGTTCAAGCTTTGGAGTTGAAGGAGTTAGAGAACGATTATGGAAAGGTTCTTGACAAAAATTGCAGAGTCTTTGCCAGCTACTTTAAGGAGGTTTTAGAGACCAGCGATGAGAACATTTCGATTAAGCCACCGCCAGTGATTGTGGAAGAGATAGGAGAAGCTGAAGATAACATCAAAACGGATGGAGCAGGGTTGAAGAACGTCCGGTATAATGTAATGCTAAATCCATATTCTCGACCTTTTACTTTGTCAATTGCCTTGCAAATTCATTATAATTTTTATCAATTCTAATTGTGCTTAAGTTAATTTAATACTAAGTATATAAATGCTTAAGTTAATATAATAAGAGCTTCCCGTACTGTTTATTCAATTTTTTTTTTCATGTTGTCCTCCTTTCACCTTAGTTTATCTGGTCTGACATTGAGTTCTGACAATTTAGTTTATAAAACAATTGGCAAAAATCTTAGAAAACCTGTCACTCTTTGTTTATGTTTTGATCCTTGACGTATTGCAACTTTGAATGTGTCAAAGCAGAACTAGGGGACGTATTCCTCAATTTTCTGTTAGCACACTGCCAAAATAGAATTCAAAACGGTATAACAAAATTTCGAATTTCTCAAAATAACCAATTGATTACATGAAGATAATTACTTGTTGGTGTTATTGGATGAAGTGAATTGTTGAATGATATTTGTGTTTGTATATCAAGTTTGTGGATATAGCGTGCCTGAAACAAAATTGCTTCAATTTGAGAACTCTAATTCCAGTTTCAGGCTCAGCAGAATATTAGGATTTCAGTTGCCATGAAATCTGTCCAGGCTCTGGGTTTCTGTCGAACTACGAAAATGTTAAAGGGCTAATTGTGATGGTTGATCATGGGGGTTGAGTAAATGGTGGTTAAATGTTGGTTGTCATTATTTGTCATTTGGACGGTGGTTTTTATGATTATAATGGTGGCATAGTTGATGGTGAGGTCCAGGTGGTAGTTCTGACGGGGATAGAGTGGCGGATGTGCAAGCAGGTGATGGTGAATGTGAAAAAACGAGAACAAAAGTTTTACTCTCAGTTTTTCGAATGCATATTAGCAGAGAATTTCTATATTGTTGTTACTTAAATAACTACATCCACTGTTGGGCTTAGCTCATTTACTGTACTACGTAAACAGTCTAAACTAAACGGCCTCCTGGAGTTAAGCTGAAAAGTGCACCCACCCACCACTCTCTGCTTATCTGACCACGAAATTAAACTCAAAATTCATAGGACTGGTACATGTCAGGAGGCAAAGTTGACAGAAAAATTTCAACACCAAACTTAAAGATGGCTTCTTTATTCATAATTCAGGTGTTTTTTAATGATTGACTGATCAAGTTTGTTTCTTTATCCTGTGTTCTTAAATGGTTCTGTTAATACGCCACAAAAAATACGAGAGAGTACTGTCCTTTAAGGTTTATAACGTGTTTTCTCACGTATTATAGCCAATATGGCGTGAAGAAGAAAATTCGCTAGAACTGTACAGCAACGGCGTATGGACTTCTGCTACACTATCTTATCCTCAGAGAGTCTACCTAGAAGATCTGAGAAGTCAGAGCAGTAGGAGGTTGACGGTATCGCCAGGTTCAGAGTCAGAGTCCGAAGCTGAATCGTCCTTGGATGATAATTTGGTTGATTGTTCTTCACTGGAATCCGAAGTTGAGGTAGAGGCATAAACAAGAAAAGAGGTGTCAATTATCTGGACTGATCAAACGAGGCGATTATTCTAGTCTGAAATGCTGTTGTCTCTGTCTTGTAGGAAAACAACAGACAAAGAACATCGTTTGAGCCATCCGAAAGCCAAACCCGAAAACACAAGCAACTTACAGTTGCAGATTCCATTAGGTATGTTCTCATGAACGGCCTCCATCATTTATCATTTTACGCTTTCTCCTCTGAAGTTCTGATATTTGGATTTTTTCTGTCACCCATAGTTCTTCAGATCATCCCATGGCGGATGCCGATAACTCCCCAGGTGGTGGGAAACATACTCCGCCAAAAGACTTTGTCTGCCCGATAACAAGCCATCTTTTTGATGATCCGGTGACTCTAGAAACAGGCCAGACTTATGAACGCAGAGCAATTCAAGAGTGGCTGGACAGGGGGAACTCAACATGCCCAATCACGCGCCAGAAGTTGCAAAGTACACAACTACCTAAGACAAATTACGTACTCAAAAGGCTTATAGCTAGTTGGAAAGAGCAGCACCCTATTTCCGCCTCAAACCAATTAGGAAGCCCGCGTCAGAAGGCTGATGCAAGCTTCAAATCATCAGGAACGCCTCCTACTGCTTCTCCTAATAGTGTCATTAGCAAAACCACCATTGACGGCACAATTAGTGAGCTCAGACAGGCCATTAACAATCTTTGTATGTCAGAAATTTTGCACGAGTCTGAAGTGGCTGTTCTTCGAATAGAGAGATTCTGGAAGGAAACAAATATGGAATTTGATATACAGAGCTTGCTTTCAAGACCTCCAGTTGTTAACGGATTTGTGGAGATACTATTCAATTCTGTCGATCCAAAAGTGTTAAAAGCTACGGTTCTTCTCCTCTCTGAGTTGGGATCAAGAGACAAAGGGGTGATCCAGACACTGACAAGAGTTGATTCTGATGTGGAATGCATTGTGGCACTTTTTAAGAATGGTTTATTGGAGGCGGTTGTGTTGATATATCTGTTAACGCCCACCACAATGAGCCTCCTGGAGATGGATCTAGTAGAATCTCTCCTAACAGTCATTAAGAAGGAAGACAAGGATATGTTGAATATGTGTGTGAAACCAAAAACAGCCGCAGTTCTATTACTGGATCAGATTCTCGGTGGCAGTGAAGAAAGCACTGTTTCCTCCACTGCCAATGCCATTATTTCAACAAAAGTGATTGAGAAACTTGTTCGCAGCTTGGAAGCTCAGTGGGCAGAAGAGAGAATTGCAGCAGTTGGGATCTTACTCAGGTGCATCCAGGAAGATGGGAAATGTAGAAATACCATTGCTGACCAAGCTGAGCTTGCTCCTGTTTTGGAGAGCTTCTGCACTGCAAGTGATTCAGAACAATTTGAGATCGTTCATTTCTTATCAGAATTAGTCAAATTAAATAGGTAACTTCTCTCGAGATCAAACCTTTGACTCATTCTTTCGGTTTCTCTTGAATTTGGAATACCTTCCCCCAGCAGTTGAATTTTCAATAAAATTCTTAGGAGGACATTCAATGAACAAGTCCTTCACATCATTAAAGATGAAGGTTCTTACAGCACAATGCATACCCTGCTGAACTTCTTACAGACAGCTCCACACGAGCAATGCCCAGTAGTGGCTGGTCTTTTACTCCAGCTTGATCTTCTGGTATGGAATCTCTCCTCTTTTTCAATTATCTCAAGTTACAAAGTTTGAAAAATTAAGATGCTTGATTGTTTCTTTTTACTTAACATCAGTATTGCCATCACTTTTTGTTCGAAAAGCACTTAAAAGGTTTAATGACAGAATGTAGTTACTGCAAGCTAATGAATACTGTATTGGTCGACAGGCTGAGCCGAGAAAGATGAGTATATACCGTGAAGAGGCAATAGATACCCTCATATCATGCCTCAGAGAAAATGAATTTCCTGCTGTTCAAATAGCTGCGGCAAAAACAATAGTCTCCTTGCAGGGGAGGTTTACAGCCTCTGGAAAATCTCTTACCAGAGCCATGCTTCTGAAGCGTGCTGGACTGGACAAAAGTTACAAAAATCTTATAAAAATGGAACAAGTTGGAAGCTTTTCTGAAGAAGTAGAAGGAACCTTGGTCAGACTCTTTGAATTTTTCTGAATAAAATCTTGTCCTCTGACATTTTTGTGTATTAAAATACAAATTAATCTTCTGTGTTGCATTGGGAACAGCAAGAGGAAGAGAGAGCAGCTGAAGACTGGGAAAGAAAAGTGGGGTTTGCTTTAGTAACTCATGAGTTCGGTTTGCTGTTCGAAGCTCTATCAGAGGGCCTGAAGAGCAGATATGCAGAGTTGTGTTCAGCATGCTTTGTCTCAGCAACGTGGCTTGCACATATGCTTAATGTTCTTCCAGACACAGGGATACGAGGAGCGGCCAGAGTCTGCTTGCTCAAGCGCTTTGTTGCAATATTCAAGTCCGCAAAGGATATTGAGGACAAAGTCCTTTCATTGCTTGTGCTGAAAAGCTTCATAGATGATGCTGGTAAGTAGCAATCTTGGTCAGTGTTACTCCAGCTGGCAAACTGAGATTTAGAAAGACACCTGCACAAGCCGTAGAAACTTATTGGAAAGATTTCTAACTTCACATTCCGAGACTACAGGATTAACAAATCTAATTTGGTTTAAGACATCTCTATCATAACTTTGCTACTGTAATTTTCAGATGGCTTGCGGGATATTACTTTCTACATGAAGGATATCAAGAAAGGTCTGAGGGAACTGAGAAAGTCATCTCGATTAGCATTTGAGATCATGAAAATCCTGAGTGAGGGACAAGACTCTAGTGCTGTAAGTTAATAATAAAAGTGTTCTTAATGCAAGTTGCTATACATTTATTTATCGTTTTAGTTCTCAGTCAATAAAATAATGACAATAAAATTGTTTTCGAGCACCAGGACTTGTGGAATCATAAAGAATTAGCTCTAGTAGATTGCAGTGAGAACGGAGAGGTGCTTTCAATTGCTTGTTTCAATGACAAGATTTTTTCTGGCCATTCGGATGGAACCATCAAGGTAATTCTCTCATAATGTTATTGCAACCAAACCAAGCACTTCATCTGGCTAGATCATTGAATGAGGGATGAGCAACAAGCTTCCTAGAAAAGTTCCTTTTCACATTGTTAAGTAATCCACACGATTAATTCATAATGTGAATGGCTATCCTCTTGCTTGAAATGACTCAAGTTTGGCGAATACAAGTTAGATGATCTTCTTTTTCTCAATTTCTGTAGGTTTGGACAGCGAGGAGTAGCATTCTTCAACTCATCCAAGTAATTCGTGAACACACCAAGGCTGTCACCAGCTTAACAATCTTACAATCAGGCGAAAGATTGTACAGTGGTTCAGCAGACAAAACATCAAGGGTATGTGTGCTCTTTCCACTCTTTTGTTTTTATTGGTAGAAAAACATTAGTTCTCTATGTAACCCGATTATCTCCCGGTTAAAGGACCGCATAAAGTTTCCGGACTAGGGAAGCCCGGTAGGAAAAGGCAGCTTAAGAACAGATGAAACTGATCTAATTAGCTGCATAGATGACCACTAACTCAAGAGACATACGACAGATTTACTAACCAACCTGCCTTCAAAACTGACAACAATTTAATCAGACAACTCTTTTTATTGCTTCAATGCCAAAGTCTCATTCACAATTCATCTAAATACTAATTCATGTTACAATGACCTGGAAGCACCTTCTCGGCATCAGTTTTGAGATTTATCCATCTACATGTTCAGTTTAACAGAGAACGAATGTCTGATTTTCTGATCTGTATTGCTGAATAAATGTTTAACAAAGAATGCTACTGTATTGTATTGTGATGAATAGGTCTGGTCTTTTAGTGGTGAAACATTGCGCTGCGTACAAGTGCATGACATGAAGGATCCAGTTCATAATCTAGTTGTTGCCAATAGCATGTCATGTTTTATTCCACAAGGAGCCGGTGTCAAGGTATCATATAAACCTCCTTTTCTGTTTCTATATTAGGAATCAAAAATACAGTGCATTTCCTGTTCACATGTGTAACTAATGATTGCCGTTTATTACCTGTCAGGTTCACTCCTGGAACGGAGGATCCAAATTGGTAAATCAAGGCAAGTACGTAAAATGCTTGTGTCTTGTACAAGGAAAACTATACTGTGGATGCCACGACAGTAGCATTCAGGTATTGCAACTGAAGCAGCATGTTTTATCTACATTCAGCAACTTGAGTTTATATAAAGCAATCTGTTATTCAGGAAATAGACCTGGCAACTGGAACAGTAGCCATTATTCAAAGTGGATCCAGGAAATTACTAGGAAAAGCAAATTCCGTAAATGCTCTGCAAATTCGTGACGGGCAGATACATTCGGCCAGTTCTTCAGTAGATGGATCAGTGGTGAAGGTATGTCCTCCTATCCTAGTGGCTATTTTCTGCGTGGTTTTTAATGAGTCACTAACTTAGCATCCAAACTTTGATGACAGATATGGAGTTGTGAAAACTTTGATTTGGTAGGCACACTGTCCACAACATCGGAAGTGAGGACAATGGCAATTAGTGCAGACCTAATATACTTGGGGTCCAAAGGAGGCATTGTTGAGATTTGGGACCGAAAGAAGCAGACCAAGATAGAAGTCCTCCAAACCGCTACAAATGCTAAGGTTCTCTGCATGGCACTTGACCCCACAGAAGAAGTACTTGTCATCGGAACCTCAGACAGCAGGATACAGGTAACTAATAATCAACTTCTATTCTTACTTCACGATGGTTGGTTCATTCCTAAACCAAAGTCAATCTATCTTGTCCTTTAACAACTTCTTTAATGCAGGCATGGGAATTGAGCTAGAAGAAGTGGTGGATGCTGTAAATTTCTAACAATAAACTATTTATTATTTCCAATTTATAAATAATTGTCATATATTCTTCACAAGGTATATATATATATATATATAGTAGAAACTAATAGGGAATGAATAATTTTCTACATTGTTGTATCTTGTAATGAAAAAGATACACTTACTTATACATAAAAGTATTAGAGCAATAAGAAAGGAACTTATGTAAGTAAGAACCTAATTAGTGCCTAAATATAAGATATGGGTTTACTAGACACTATTTACATTGATTACAACATATATTATCGGGCTCGTTTGGTAGACAACCAATCAGATATTTTTTTAGCTAATTGGTTGTCATAAGTTGTTTGACTTTTCAAACATCTATAAAAGATGTTTGGTGGGTAGCTTCTTCAATAGCTTATTATAAACAGCTATCAATGAAAATCAGCTAAACTTTTAAATATTAAAAGTCAAATTTATCCTTTATGCAGTTATAGGTTAGAAACATTTATAAAGTTTTTGTAAAATTTAATTTTTGTTCTATTTTTATTATTGTCAAAATTTTAAGTTTTGTAAAATTAAATATATAAATAAGCTAAAATTTTAAGTATTAAACGTCAAATTTACCCTTTATGCAGTTATAGGTTAGAAACATTCGTAAGTTTTTTGTACAATTTAATTTTTGTTTTATTTTTATTATTGTCAAAATTTTAAGTTTTGTAAAATTAAATATTTAATCATGACCTTATAAATTTTTTTAAGTCACGTCCTTATAAGTCATTTTTAATGTATTAAATAATAAAATTCATACATATTATATAAAAAATATTAATATGATGGAGCTTGCTACATTATTCATATTAATAGAAAATTTAACGTTAGATTATTATTATTATTATTATTATTATTATTATTATTATTATTATTATTATTA
>JANZLF010000221.1:10436319-10454879 GCA_026546835.1 Erythroxylum foetidum | reverse complement strand
TAAATTGGTCACCATACTCGAACTCATTTCTCCTATTTGTGAATAGAATTTGGAAATCTTAAAAGTAGGATTTCAATATGGCTTCTTTTAAGGAATTATAGTTCATGCCTCTATTTTATTTTGGAGAAATAATCACCTCAATCAAAGCTCTATAGCTCAAGATATCACCGAAACACTGAAGCATGTTCGGAAAAATATCCAACTCCTACTCTTTTAACCGGTCCCCTCACTTTGATTGAATAAATCTTTTTCAACTTAATACTAAAAGATATAATTTTTTTTGAAAGATAGAGGAGTGTCTTAGGGATCTAACGCTTCAAAAATCAGTTCAATCAGAGGTCGGATGAAAAAGTTATGACACAAAGATCAGAGTATGTTCAGAAAATTGCTTTCCTTGGACAATTAAGGAAGTCACGATCGTGCACATGTACGAACGCGATATCCGGATGGACCAGCGGAGCGTACGATCGTGACATTCTGGTGGTCCTGTAAAGTCGCAATCGTGTGCATGCACGACCTTGACATTCGGGTGGACCTGCGCTCTTTCTTCTTCACTGACAACCCAACTTCTAAACCTCATATCTTTCGACCTTGAACTCTAACTTTTACAAATTTGGTATCAATGGAAAGCTAAAAGAAAGTTCTACAATTCTATGAAGAACTTTAAGACAATTTATACCTCTATAAGGGTCTAAATTCCACATAGATGTGGCTGTCCGAAAATGTCATCCCAAACAACATTTCAAACTTCTAAAAATCACATCTTTCAACTCCCATGTCCAAAAATGGCATACTATATATCGTTGGAAAGATCGAAAGAAAGCTACAACTTTCATGAAGACCACTTTATCTAGTTACACCTAAATCAGTCAAGTTTTCTCCTGGAAATCAGAACACACATTTACCCTTATGAAAAACTTGAGAATTTTCCCAAATTCACTTCTTCTTTTGCAATATCATTCATAACGATTTCGACTATCAAAATTATTCCATTAAACTCTCTAATATCTACTCATTTCATTCATGACTTGCATCCGATTCTCATCACGCACAAAATCCTATCTTTCACTTATCTATCCATTCAAACTCTTAACAATTACCCATGTGTGTGACTTATACACATGCGACTCAGACTAAGGATCAGTCGCTAATGTCTTCTATGAAATGTTCACAATACATGTACCTTGACACATAATTCGAAAACGCCCATGTAAGATCTTAATGCTGGTGCTCTGATACCACACAATATTGGATACCGCTTGTTTCTAGAACCCAACTCTTTCTCTGATACCACAAAATGTTGGATCCCGCTTGGTTCTGGAATCTAACTCTTGAAAGAAACCATATGTCATGAGCGTACTACAATGAAATCTCCTTAACCATCATCGATTAATCTTCATTCTCATAGCTTTCCAATAATTTTCCTCATAATTTGTTCAATGGCGTGCCCACGTAAATTGGTCACCATACTCGAACTCATTTCTCCTATTTGTGAATAGAATTTGGAAATCTTAAAAGTAGGATTTCAATCTGAATTCTTTTAAGGAATTATAGTTGTATGCCTCTATTTTATTTTGGAGAAAGAATCACCTCAATCGGAGCTCTATAGCTCAAGATATCACCAAAACACTTAAGCATGTTCGGAAAAATATCCAACTCCTACTGTTTTAACCGATCTCCTCACTTTGATTCAATAAATCTTTTTCAGCTTAATAATAAAAGCTATAAATTTTTTTGAGAGATAGAGGAATTTCTTAGGGATCTAATGCTTTAAAAATCAGGTCAATCGAAGGTCGGATGAAAAAGTTATGACAAAAAGATCAGAGTATGTTCAGAAAATTGCCTTCCTTGGACAATTAAGGAAGTCGCAATCGTGCACGTGCACATGCAGGAATTTCTAATCACCCAATTGAAGGAATTTGATAGCACTTCCCTCTAGAAAAATGTTCTTCATTATCTCAATTTTCTAATGACATCAAAATCATTCAATTTGGTTTCATAGTCTAAAAGTTATACACCAAACATTTTTGAACTGTTCTTATACTAAACAATATTTTGTGCTCAATTTCCATCCAAAACTTGACATTCGTAGAGACTGAATTGAAACTCAATTTCATCAGAACATTTTTATCCCTATATCCCTAGTTTACTCCAAATCAAAATTCATCTCATTTAGATAACTAGAGCAAAATTTATGGTTAAAACACCAAAGCATACTTAATGAACATGTTCCAATTACATTTTCCAACTTTTAACTTCCAACCTTTCACATATAACTCATCTTATATCTAAACCATCTTTCCTATTTTATTTCAAATTCAAGAATTCTCTTTTTCTTTATACGTAAATAATGGTCAATAATTTCTCTTTTAATAGTTCAAACTTCCTAGAATAGTTTGGGGTCAATAACATTCTTTGGTCCAACTCACTCGACAATTTCAGAGAATAATTCAGATAAAGCATTAGCACTTTTTACCATGTCAGAAGCATCAACAAACTTGATAAAAGTTGTTCCAATATTACAATAAACTAAAAAATTAATCAAGGTTCTTTGTCTTTGATCAGTCCACCCATCTGCCATAATAGTTAATCCTGTTGATTCCCAACTAGATTTATATGTATCTATAATTAACCGACATTCCCTTTTTAAATCTTGAAGCAAAGATAAACGCAAATCATAATAAGATGGTACCTTAAATCCTTGACCTATTGCTATTGTAGCATCAATTGCTTCTTGAAAATATGGTGAATTTAAAGTATTTAAGGGAATACGTGAATGATATAACCATCTAGCCCATGCTCTTTTACATCGTATAACAGCATCCTTATTAACTATAAAACTTTTTAGGCTAGGTTGAGAACCATGAGTAGTTCTTGAAGAAAAATAAGAATCTATGTCAATAGTAGCTTTTCTGTTTCCTTTTTCTAATACTTGTGGTATTTCATCATCTCCAAAAGATATATCATGAGTCTATTTATTTTCCTTTTTCTTTTTTACTTGTTGTTGCAAATATTTTCCAATTATATCACATACATTAAGTGGTACTTTTTTGCAAGAAGCAATATTACCCTTAACACCAGCAAGATGTTCTTTCATTTTAAAAATTCCTCCCCCTTTAAATATTCTTCCACAAAACATACAGTTATATTGGATATTACCATCAGAAGCTTGAGAAGAAGAAAAATAATTCCATGCTGGATCGGACTTACCACGAGTAGAGGATGGTTCCATGTTCTCTATTATGATTTAATTTAAAAAGTATTAAAAAATAATTAGGTATACTATTGTCAGGGAAAAAGTTTACAATTTAAATAACTCTCATTATCAATTGTAATAAAGAAGATGAATAACAACAGAATGAAAATACAAAACACCAACAGATATTACTCACTTATTAAACTTTGCTCCAACAATTGCTCCACTTTAAATAGTTTGACTGAAATATTGCTAGTTTTCAATTTTGGTGCTTTAGATCAACAAATTAAATAGTTGAAAGAGTATATATACTATATATAACTCAATTATCAAAACCAGAAATTGATATGAAATAGACTTCTATATATTACAGAAATTGATATGAAAGAGAGTTTTAAATATTATAGAAATTGATATGAAATAGAGTTTTAAATGTTACAAAACTTATCAATACTAAAAATTGATATGAAATAGAGATCTAAATATTACCTATCAAATTGCTTTAAATAAACTTTATAATTAATAAATATTTTTAAAATATAATTAAATTTTTTCCAAAAGTACGATTGAATATGGGAAGAATAAATATATAAACAAACCCAACAATGAAACTAAAAATAAAAATATGTTTCTTGAGTTATAAAAATTACTTTTTCTATTGCATACTAAATTTCGGAACAAATTAACTTATATTTCTCTCTTATTCTACAATTATTCATTTATTTAATAAATGAGATCAATAAAATAAATGAATAAATATTTATAAAATATTACAAAAATAAAATAACAAAAATAGGTGATTTTCATATTAATAGGAAAGGTGTGTTGTTTTTGGGCAAAAGTTAGAGATGAAACTTACGTATTGCAGCGCAGATGAGGTGTGTTAGACCCAGATCAGACCAGACCGTCCGGTCCGACTGGAAAAGATTTGAACCAGATGGTTTTTGTATAGAAAGGTTATTAGGTAAAACAGAATCGGACCACTGACCGGTTCAAAACTTTTCTGGTCAGATCGGACGATCTGGTTCCGTTTTTAAAACCTTGGTGTTTTCCACTGTACCTAATATGAATGCAATTTTTTAATTTCTAACAGCAAGACCATGATGTCTTAATTTGTCAAGTATATTAAACATCTATAATGAGGCAAATATGGAAGGAAAGATATATATTTCTTCAAATTGGTTACATAATTATACTCTGAAGTAGGTCGAATACTCCCCCTTTAGATGATAACTTCTACTGCTACATTTGTTTAAGGTTAATCAGAAAAATCATCTTAATTTTATAATTATAACTCAAACTTAAAATTTTGTAATTATAATTTGAGCCCGATATCAGTATCTTCATTAACGTTGTTGACATGGCCGCATAAGACAGAAACCCTAAATATTGATACATGTTAGAATTAATTAAACTAACTAATTAAATTTCATTAAGTTTTTTAACTAAACTATGTCGTTTTTAGATGAAAAAAGGTCTGGGTTGACGTTTCAATGTCCTCCAAGTCGATCGACTCATAGAACTTGTCATCATTATTATTCCTCTTATTCAAATTTGACACGTAAGAAAATGACAAAGAACCCTCCAAGCTCTTCAATTTCTCCTTTGAACTATCATGCAACCACTTCCTCTTAACGTACTTCACATATTCTCTCACCACATACACTTTAAAAATAACTCCATCATAATTCACACAAAACTCCTGTAATACAATCAACGATTCTAGCTTGTTCAACCCCTCTCAGTTAAAGATCAATGCCATTTTGAGCGACTTCGAGCTGTCGTTAGCTATTAGTGGCCTTGTAATGACAAGATACTTGAGAAAATCCCAAGTGTGGGGACCAAACGTTTCCTTGTCATAAATGACAATATGTTTAGGAATTCCAACGGAGTCATCCCCAAACTCGATCCTTAACTTTAAAACTAACTTAAGCATCAATATTATGTTGTGAAGGTGCTCAATGATGGACAGCGAGTCAATGACGACAACTTTAGGGTTCTAACGTGGGAACTCATCCTCATCATATAACTTATGAATAACACAATAGAATGGTCCCTGCTACCTAATTAAGTTTCATTAAGTTTCTAACAATTTGAATGAAATTCTAATGTGTCACCCTAGGAACCTCTTTACACGAACTAACATAGTTTGATTCAAAGTTTTATTAATCTAAAAATGACATAGTTTAGTTAAGAAATTAATGAAACTTAATCGGTTAGTTAATTATGTCTGATGTGTATAAGTGTTTATGGTTTTTGTCTTATGTGACAAGTCACATAAGACATAGTTTGATTTAACTTACTAATGATAGTAATATACCTTTCTTGAAACTTTAAATTGTATCGAGCAAAGACGAAGTCGTTCAATCTTTTATGCTTCAATCTACTCATTTTATTAAAATGGATGAATTCAATTGCGTTCCAATTTCTTTCATATCTTATTGCACTCACACATTATCATAGAATTTGAATTGCAAACCTTTGCAATTCTAAAATATCATTTCCGAATTGATCTCACCAAGAAACTATAAATCGTAAGACAACAAAAGTAGCATTATAAACAAAATAAAGCGATGACTAATTTTCAACAAGTAACAAAAGTGAAAAATATATGCCTTGATTAAGTTTTGTTCTTCAACGAATAGCAATTAACATCTCAAAAATTCCCTTAAGCTTCCTTATAAATCTTTTTGTGAGAGTTTAAGAGATCTTACATCATCTCATTGGCAACAATTATTATGATAGTTAATAGCGTTCTCCTATTAACTTCAAATTTCTTCGTAAAACCTTGTTTGAAATAGATACTAGGATTCAAAAATAGCTTAGTAGGAAACAACAGAGAGTTAAGTTGCCTCCCCCATCTCTCATGGATGACTGCAATGTAACACCCCACTCCCGCAGGACCCGAACCCGACATCGATGGTGATATTCGGGTTCGTGCCCGCGAGGGTGACGTGTTACATTACTTAGTTAAAAACTCAGTATAATTTTTTTTAAACACAAGCACAAACATACACTATGCGGGAATCAATTTACATACACAATCGCCGGTAAAATACAATGACCACGCGGGCCCTTTCATATATATATAAATAAATTAGTCAGGTGTACAAACTTTTATACAAAAAGGAAGACACTAATGCAGACGCGAACTGATCCCGACCTCTTCTCTCACTCACAAGCAGGTGCTATACGCCCGTTGCCTAACGGGGTGTTCTTATGAGTCCTGAAAAATAATTGCAAATTTTGGGTGAGTTTTGCGAACTCAGTAAGTGACCATCATCGATGATCCACCCAGTTATAGAACACAATATTCACACATCTCACTTTATTTCATAGTGCACAATCACAATATTTCACATTCATACCTTTACAGAATTGCACATTCACATTATTCATATTCGATATTTCTACTATGCAGATGCAATGCATATGAGACTGACTTTTCATTTATTAATTTTCCGTGACCGAGTGCCTAAACTGTCCTATGTAGGGCTCATTAATAACTATCCCTTATCCATTTGGAGAATACAGGGCTTATTAAACGTTGAGTCGGAGGCTCTGAACCACTTATGAGCTCAAAGCTCATTCCCACTCGTTGAGCTTAAAGCTCTGATCGGTGGCGACTCTGGTCACAACAGCCCTTATATTTCATAAACTTATGACATGCAATGCATCAGTCACATCTACTCACTTTCACACGTCATCAGACCGTAGTCCGACAACAGAACCCATTTATTTCACATAAGCATAAGGCATTTTGCTTTTCACTTAATCAAATATATATAAGCAGATGCATATGAAATGCCCATGTGACACTTTCCAATTTCTTACAGTGTTGTGACCGAGCGCCTGAACTCTCCCAATATGGGCACATTAATCGCTGAGCTCGAGGCTCTAAATCACTGTAGGGCTCGCGGCCCGAGTACAATCGTTGAGCTTTTAGCTCTCGGTGGCTGCTTCGGTCACAACTGTCATTATCTGGTTATGCATTCGTGAATGAAATTAATCACATTATTATGCATGTATGCATATGTCACAATCAACCGGCCTATATATGCCACAATCAATGTCTCACAATTAATCGCATATATATCCCAATTAGTCACATCATAGAAATATAGGTCGTAAATTCACATACAATTAGCACTTCTATAATCAACTCCCCAGTACACAATCATCGGACCTTCTGTCCGGATTTCACAATCATAACAGATCTCAAACCCACCATTATTCACCACATTCAACAATCAATTTATACAAAATAAAACAAAATAGAATAAAGGTTAAATGAAACCGTCTCGGTCTACTCACAGTACGCTCCAGATTAGCATTGTTTCCAAATTCTGGAAACGCCTGACCGCGAACTCTTAGCCTGCACAATCCATTTATTCAATACGTTGCACACACATTAATAATTTGCACAATTATAATCATTGGTGAACATATATGTACGATGCATATTAATGACTATTCCGATATCAATCTATAAATTTATCTCAAAAACCATTTCTTTATCAAAACTCAGGTATGTCTAGGGTTTAGCCGCACTAAAATCCTTAAACTCGCATTTATGTTTATTGCAATTTTTCTAAAACCATACTTTTGGGTCTACTACTCCTGATCAATAAACCAGGCCACATAGGGTAACCTAGGCAATCTCTCCTTGATAGAAAAAATTTCTCTATGCATTAGGAATCCATAGACACTAAAATCACTCAATTCGGATCTCTATAGGTCCCATTTATTACTAAAATACGGACTAGAAAAATAATCGTTCGGTCCTCTCACTTTGACTTAATCAATCAATGTCAATTTCATCTCAAAAAATTCACAATTTCACATAGAACTTCTCAATCATTAAACACACAAAAATGCAACACTTATAGCAATTATCAAATTAGTCAATCACAATAAATGCGAAAATCATAGCAATTCATCAAAATCATTTCTCTTCTTGATTTTTTGAAAACTTATAATTGACTCATAATTCAAATTATAAACATGGTACCCACTTTATTTCTATGCTTGTAACTTGTTCACACTCCTCTTTCCTTGCTCCCACAACTTCTCTAATTCCCTTCATCACTTGCAAAAATCCCTAACCAATAGGAATTTAAATTGACCATCACATAAGGCATAATCACTAAAATTAACTTTAGAAATCACAAGCCCATACCATTCTCAAGCTATCTAAATCAAAATCTCTTTAAAAATTCAAAGATCAAAATCTACCCTTACATTGATCCTTCACCAAATTCGGAATTTCTTAGCTCATAAGGGAGCTCTCATTATCTTCCACCTTTTTCCTTCTTGAAATCTACTTCAAATCACTCTTGAAACCCAACAAAAATAGTAACCTAGCTTCTTTTTTCTTTTTTCTCCTTTATCCATCCGAAGCTCTCACTCTTCTCTCTTCTTTCTTCTTTCTTTTCTTTCTACTTAACAATTTCTTGCATTGCTTCCTTTCATACGAATACTCACTCTTCTTTTTTCCAAAAGTGCCATTAATGAATGAGAAAAGATCTTCATGCCCTTCTTTATAAAATTTGAAACTTAATACCTGAAGTATTCTTCCAATTTTGCCCCTCATGCATTCTTAACACTTTATTTCAATTTAATCAAATAGGTAGAGGAAAGTCTTAGGAATCCAATGCTTTAAAAATCAGGTCATTCGGGTGTAGGACGGAAAAGATATATGCAAAAGAGTGAGAGAGGGTCGGATTAGGTCGGGCAAAAGATCGGTCGACCAAAACAAAGGATCGGATCAGTCGGCCAAAAGATCGATCGGCCAAAACAAAGGCTCGGATTGATCAGCCAAAACAAAGGCTCGGATTGGTCGACCAAAAGATCGATCGACCAAAACAAAGGGTCGGATCGGTCGGTCAAAACAAATGGCCGGATCGGTCGGCTAAAAGATCGATCGGCCAAAACAAAGGCTCGAATCGGTAGACGAAAAGATCGATCGGCCAAAACAAAGGGTCAGATCAGTCGGCCAAAACAAAGGGCCGAATCGGTTAGCTAAAGATCAATCGGCCAAAAAAAAGGCTCGGATCGGTCGACCAAAAGTTCGATTGGCCAAAATAAAGAGTCAAATCGGTCAGCCAAAACAAAGGGCCGGATCGGTCGGCCAAAAGATCTATCAGCCAAAACAAAGGCTCGAATCGGTCGGCCAAAAGATTGATCAGTCAAAACAAAGGCTCGGATCAGTCGGCCAGAAGATCGATCGACCAAAATAAAGGCTCGGATCTATCGACCAAAAGATCGATCGGTCAAAACAAAGGCTCGATCCAAAACGCATATCTGACTTTCAAAAATTTATAACTTTTTACAATGAAGTCTAAAATTCACAAACTTAGTATCAAAAGAAAACTGAAAGGAAGCTCTACAACTTCCAAGTAGAACTAAGAAATCAATTTAGCCTCCAAAATGATCAAATTTCCAATCAAAGTTCCTGTCCTATATTTGTCATCCCAGAATAGTGACTCAACTTCTAAAATTTCTATCTTTCAACTCCAAGGTCCAAAAATGTCATACTTTATATCAATGAAAAGATAACAACACAATCTAAAACTTTCATGAAGCACTTAAAAGCAATATCAATCTCTAACTAGGTCAATTTTTCAATCAAAACTTCTACCAGAAATTTTCATCCTAGAACAACATCCAAACTTCCAAATTTCACATCTTACAATTTCCACAACCAAAAAGAACATTTTATACATCAATGCAAAGCTATGCAATTTCTCTATAATTTTCATGAAGACCACTTAATCCAGTTCAAACCACATCAGTTCAGAATTTTCCCCAAAACACAGTACACACAAATCTACTCTATAAGCATTTTCTAAACACAAATCAAAATACACTTAAATTCGAATGATCATAACCTTCAATCCCGATATCAAAAAATTCAATCCCGATATCAAAAAATGTCATACTTAGTGGCGATAGAAAACTAACACAAAAATCTTCAATTTTTATGAAGATCAATTTAGCAAAATTCTACCTCAATCATCCTGGAAAAAGTCCCCCAAGTTTCAGGTCACAAATTTTCAATGTTAGGATCACAAACGTGACACTATTTTATCTCAAATTTCTAAGCCAATAGTCTCTTAATTTTTAATACCACTAGTTAAAAGATCCGAAGGTCATTTATCAAAATTTTCAATGCCCTTGGGCAATCAGTTTTACTATCGGTAACTAGTCAGTCTACCACTTGACATTTTTCCTAGTCCAGAAAACTACCCCGAAAATTTTCAGAAAAAATTCTAAAATTTTTCCCAAAATTCAAAACACACAAAGACCCACTCCAATTAAATTTTCAAGCACAATCACACACTTTTCATGATAGCCACATTTATGATCAAATGTATTGGAAAAAATGTCATGCATGCATGTACAGTCATTTACATGTGCAAAAAATCACTATTTACAAGTATGAGTACGCATGAACATACCAAAACAATTCTAAACACTCATGACCCATTCTAAATTACTATTTTACTCTTCCCATCAGTGATGGGATGTTACATGCAATATATGATAATTATAAAGAAGACCTATTTTTCAGATTTGCTTTGATTGTCTCATTTGCTCTCTCCATGACATCTTAAAATTAACTCATTGTTGCCTTTTCATCACTATTAGCTAGACGAAATACCATCACCAAAGTCTCACAAACTCAGATGATAAATTGACATTGAGACTAGCATTTTGTATCTTTAAGTATAATTGTAGAAACCTCCAATTCAATTAGACCTAGCATGTAACATAGACCTAGCATGTAACATCATGTTACATATGTTAAGGTTAAAACAGTAAATGTGAGAGATTTATTGAGAGATTAGAAATTTGTTTCATGCTCATGCATTATGTGATATGCTCATGCACATGAATATTGAATCTTTGCACATGAAGATGATTGTACATGCATTCATTGACATTATGGGTATACTTTTTTTATAAATATGATTATATTGAGAATTGTAGTTTGTTTGTATTGAAAAATTATTTTAAGAGTGTAATTGTTGATTTAGAATTTTTGGAGAATTTTAAGAAAATTTTTGAAAAAAATTGGGTATTTTTTGGACTAGAAAAAATAATAAGTGGCAAGACAAATGATAAATGGTAGTAGAATTTACTATCGAATGGCAATGGAAAATTTGATAAATTACTTTAGGATTTATTAACAAGTGTCATTGAAATTGGGAGACAATTAGAATAGAAATTGGATTTATGTTATAAGAATTAGACATGTGGCAAGTGACAAAAGTCACTTGCCAAACAATGTCTTAAGTCCACTAAGCTTTTAAACCCTTTTTGTTGTTCCCTACGATGCTTTTCATTTAAAAGTCCATTAGGTGTTATTCTTGCTATCCCCATCTTCCTCTTCATGGTTCTCTTCTCCTCTTCTTCTTCATTTTTCATTTTCTTCAATCACTACCACCTCAACTTTGAAGATCACACTTTCCTCCATTTGCTACTAGCATTTTTGCTATCTCCTTCCTCATTGCCATAAGAAAACTTATCCTTACCTCCTTCAAGAAGATGATGAATGTGTGATGCTTGGGAGCTAGGGCTAGTGTTATTTTTGAAGAATTTGAAGTGGAACGAAGTAAGTTATGCTTTAAATGTTATAGGTATTGTTAAAATGAAACTAGAATGATGAGAAATGTAGGATTGATGACTTCATTGAGTTATGTGTGTGTCACGTGGATGGTGAAAAATCTATGTAAATGTCATGTTTTTGTAATTGTGAATGATCCTTAATGACCCATGATTTGTTATAGAGATGTTTTAGAAATTGGATGATTCATATAATGGTGTTAGGATGAGTGTAGAAAATCAATTATGAATAGGAAAATGTATGTGTTCTGTTTTTGGTTAATGATCAATTATAGATCAAAAATTGATTTGTGAATGTTTTGGATTTGAAATCTAGTTGAGAATGAGGAGTGATGAGGTAGAAAAGGTGATCTTGGTATGAGTTGTATTAGGATAAGATTTGGAAAAAAAATTAGTAGTTGAGCTAGAAAATGTTACAGCAACATAATCTTTGAGTATGTTTTTGTCTTTTAACCATAACTTCTATAGTTTTTCAATTGAGAAGATTCTTAGTTTGGATTAAACTAGAGACTTATGGATACATTTCTTATGAAGACATCTAATTTAAATTTGAATGAATGTTTATGTTGTGTTATGTTTTGAGTGTATGAGAATATGTTATATTTTGGGTGTTTATGATCAAGTGGTGAATATGAAATGTGCATGGATGATGTTGAATTGAAATTGGGTATATTTAAAGAATTTATCCATTGAGATGATGAATTAAGTGAGTTGAGAATTGCGAGTGAATGAAATATATTGAATGGTTATAGAGTGATAATTGCATTAGAAGAGGTGAATTTGGGAAGATTATGAGAGGAAGTGAGGTTAGAATAGGTATCGGATCCATTAGAGGCGTTTTGGAGAAGGAAAATTTAGTAAACCTGAAGGTTACAAGGTTAGGCCGTGTAGATTCACATTGCTCGTGTTTTCTTGACAAAAAAAACACAATCAGACCCGAAAGAAACACGGGTTGCCCGTGTGATTTCACACGACTGTGTGATTCAAAATGACAAAATCTCTTTTCAGAGTCTTAACAAAAGTTGTAGATCTAGAAGTCCTCTTCAAAACCATCCTACCTTAATCTGACATCTCTAGCAAAAGTTATGTTAAATATCCCAAAATAGGCACAATAGGGTTGAGGATATAATCATATTTGATTAATTTTACCATAACTTCACTATCTGACTACCAAATGAAGTGATTCTTAAACCAATAGATTCCTAACATATGTTTATATCTCTCCATGAAAATTTGTAGCATTATAAATTTATTTGGAAAATTTTGGTTGAAAGAAAGTGAGGGAATCAGTTGGAATAGTATGAACTGGTGTGATTTCACTGAACATGTTTGAATATTTTGGTTATATCTTGATATTTATTCATCCAAATGAGATGATTTTTAATTTGGAGTAAAGTAAAGAAATAGACTACAAATTACATGAAGAAGACAAATTTTGATATAGTCTCTAAGACTTCCAAATTTTGGTTAGAAATTAAGTATATTATACTATTTCAGTATCAGAACAATAGACCCAAAATTCAGTTTTGGAAAAATCTAAAAGTGATTCAATGAGTTATGAATTGTGCTTTCGATGGATTTATTAAGGTACAAACTTATATTACTTAGGTGAGTCTCGAGATAGAATGAATTATATGTCGAGGATAATGGAAAAATACCTGGGATTATCATAAACATGCATAGTATATGTTTCATTGCATGTGTATGCATTATTAAACATTTATAATTGTGCAAATTGTGATATGTGTATGTTTTGCATGATATAGAGGAACATATGGAGCGTCATCTTCCAGACGTTGCTGGAACTTCGAGGCAATAGTTTTTAAAGCAAATTGTGAGTAACCTAGACAGTTTCTCTCGATTGATTGTTTTTTTATTCTGCTTGAATTATTTGGATGAATGTGATTTGGTTGTGTTGATTTCCAAACAGAAGGTCCGATGGTTGCAATATGAAAATGAGATATTTAAATGCTATTTGTATGTGAATGTGACAAACTAAATGTTTCATGACATGATTGATATTTATAGATGCATTCCATATATGAATGCATAATCAGATAATGGGAGTTGTGACTTGAGTAGCCACTGAAACTGAGCTTAGAGCTCCAAATGTGATTAAGAGCCAAAGGTTCACTATGTAAAATGAGCCCTTTATCCCCAACGGATAAGGGATAGTACAAATGAGCACGTTATTCACAATAGATACGACGGGTTTCATGACATGATTGATATTTATAAATGCATTCCATATATGAATGCATAATCAAATAATGTGAGTTGTGACTTGAGTAGCCACCGAAACTGAGCTTAGAGCTCCAAATGTGATTAAGAGCCAAAGGCTCACTATGTAAAATGAGCCCTTTATCCCAAACGGATAAGGGATAGTACAAATGAGCTTTTGTTAAGTATGTTTGACTGATTGAAATGCAAAGTTGCCTATGCTTAAGAGATAAAGTGATATGTGATCAATTATGCAAAGATGTGAATAAATTGTTACATGTATTGACGTGATGCATGAATCAAGTGAACCATCGATGATGGTTACCTCATTAAGTTTGTAAAACTCAATAAAACTGCAACATTGACTTTTCAGGACTGAGAGATGACATTAGTTATTAAGAGATGCTACAAGCAGTGTAGACTTGTGAATTGGAAAGAGAAGTCATAGCTTAAAGGTCTGTCAGCTGGGTTTTGGACAAGCTACATAGATTTCATATATTTTCCTCTTTCATATAGTAAATTTTTGTATTAGGCTGTGATGTTGTACTTATAAGAAATGTTGAAAGACATAATGTAGACCTTTGGTTTTTATAAAATGAAATGAGGAAATTTTGGGTTTTAAAATATTGTGGAATTCTTAATGACGTTCATAAGAGAATAAGATATTTGATGCCATGTTAAATGAGTATTATGAATGAAAGTAGCACACCATTATCATAGGTTATATGCTGTGATGTCCTCTGGGCATCCCGGTATGTACCCTAGGGTAAGGGGGCGCTACATAGCATACTGAGGTACAACTCATTTATCGTTTGTAAACATTTGTTTCAACTCCTTCCTCATCATAATAAAACACTAAAGTGATACAAATTTTGTTAAAAATCTTGTAACAACAGGATGACACAATTTATTATCATTGGTGAAATCCTTTCTCATTAAATTCAAGACATATGCACGATTATAAATGAACTTGATTATCGTTTTTGCTTTTTACACAGTCTCGTCAATAATAGGAAAATACCTAGCATCTCCTATATTTTTCAACATTAAGTCAATAAAATGTGCAGTACAAGGAGTCCAAAAAAGTAATTATACTTACTTTGTAATCTTTTTCCAGCTACTTTATAGTAGAATCATTGTCAGTAATGAACTGAACAATATTTTCTGGCCCTACTTTATTCACAAATTTATCGAATATTTTAAATAAAATATTAACAATGTATCAATAAACTTAAAAAAAACATTGAGTCATTTGTAGAATAAACCAAAAAATTAATAATAGAATCATGTCACCTATTTGTCTACCATCACACATGATTGAGTACCCATAAGTAGCCCAACCCATTCTTCTTTCATCCAAATAACTAAATTTCTTAGACATGGATACTCAATCAATCAAAGGAACTTTGTACCCCAAACTGTAAGAGGCTATAGCATCTACCATAGGCTGCTAATAATAAGACCATAAAGCATTGAATGTTATACCTAAATCATATCACCATCTAGCAATTGTCATATCTACACTATAAGCCACTTCTCTTAATTATTGGACACTACGAATTAAAGGCTGAGCTTTACGAGTTGTTTGTGGTGCAAAAACAATTAACAGTTGCCTTCTTCTTTTCTTAACATTAGGTCCAGATACAACATTCACTTCTCGTTGGGTAGGAATTCTACCACCTTTAACATTTCTACTATCATCATAAATACCAACAAGAGAAATTCCACTACTAATTTCACAATTCAATCTCTCCCTTCTTTTTTTCTTGTGTTGATACTCTTCAAGCAAAGTTTTTTATTTGTCATTTCATATCATGGCTCACTTTTTTACAAGGTTCCACATCTCCTTTAAGCCCAGCTAAATGCTTCTTTAATCTAGTGATTCCTATACCTTGCAAATGCTTGTTACAAAACAAAGGAAAGGTATGATTCTTCCTAAAATGGTTGAATTATTAAAAGTACTTAAACTTCCTTCCATTGCTATGTAAAAATAAATAAACATGTATGCAAAAATACAAACAAATAATTTCATTATCAACTACTATAACAAAATATGTATTGCTTAACTCAAAAATCCAAACTAACTTACACAATATATATATACATCTTATCTAATATAACTCATTTGTATGATTACATTATACACAATTCAATTTCATCCAACATAATTAACTAATAAGTTTAAAATCGACAATTCAAGTATTCAACATACACAATTACATAATGCACATATACATCTTATACAATATAGCTCATTTTATATGATTACATCATTCAACCATAAAATAAGGACATACACTTACAACTATAACATATTCAACTTCCACTATAACTCATAACTATAAGTTTACAACTTACTTTGGTAATCTTATAATTCAACTATAAATTAATATATTTTGTTTACTTATATAATTCAATTTATAATGCTTATAATTAGTTTGTTTTCTTAACTAATTTAATTAACATTATTACTAAAATCCTATTACCAACTTTAATTTAACAATCTTTCATTCACCAATTTTAATCAAATTCTTAGTTTCTTACCTAAATTTTCCAATGCATTAATTTCTTTATAAATTGGCAATGTCTAAATTATATTGAAATTGAACCATCTCATACAGACAATTCCAAGTTTCAAATCCAAATTTTCTAATGCATTAATTTTCTTCATAAATTGATAATGTCTAAATTACATTAAATTAAACCAACTCACACATCCAAGTTTCAAATTTAAAATTTCCAATGCATTAATTTTCTTCATAAATTGACAATGCCTAAATTATATCGAAATTGATCCAATTCACACACAAAATTTCAACTTTTAAACCTAAATTTGCTAAATCACACAAAGAATTCCAACAAATCCAACAATTGCAACCATCACAAAACAAATATACATAAAAAATATAATGCAATTGTAATTCAGAGAAAATATGCACCCAAAAAAATCAGAAAATGCAATTAAGAGTTGAGTTGATTCGGTTCAGTTCAAATCAGGTTGGGTTTGGATCTGGATATGAAAAATTGAAATTTCAGATTTACATATTATGCAATCTACACTCTATAGACACATTGGGTAATGAAGAGTGGGCGATTGGAACTTAGAAGCAACAACTAGAGAGCGGTTGGGCAGTAGGTGGCTGGTGGTGTGCAAAGGAGAGAAGAGACGATGTATGTTGTGCATGTGTGAGTTATGACCATGAGGAAGAGATGATGGTAAGGATGTGGGTAGTGCTGAGTATGTTGCGAAGAGTGGCCAAAGAGGGGAGCTAAGAGAGAAAGGGAGAGAGAAATGAAAAGAGAGAGTTGTAGAAGAGTTAGGAGGTTGTTAAGTTTTTTTTTACAAAATGTTCCTTCAACTTTCTACAATTTACAATATTGGTCATTATTTAGCCAATATTTTAAATACCTACTAGTACTGACCGGTACTAATGAGGTTAGTTTCGTACCAATTTTTGACTGATACGATATGTAGCGTCCGATTACCACAGGGTACATACTGGAACACCCTGAGGACATTCAATGGCACCTTAGAGCATTCACAACATTCACTTAAACATGGCGTCATCATTCTTTATTCTCTTATAAGATATCATCAAGAAGGCATAATATTTTAAAAGCCAAATTTTTCATTTCATTACTTAAACCATATGTACATTGTAGCTTTACAATATCATCCGAATATGTACAATGATGAAACTAAATAAAAAATATGATACACATGAGGAATTATACAAAAACTCTATCTAATCCACCAATCACAACTGATCGATCTTTGAGTCATTTCTTCTTTCCAAAAATATAAGAATATTGCTTCTTATAGAATCTCTCAGTAGCTAATGTCCTCTCTCAGTCCTGAAAAATCAACGTTGTAATTTTGGTAAGTTTTGTGAAATCATTGAGGTAACCATCATCGATGGTTCACTCAATTCATATAACATATCACACATGTAAACACATAATTCACATCTTTACATTTGCATAACGTGTAACATCCCGTCACCGATGGGAAGGTTATATTGGTAAATTGAGATGGGTTAGGATTTTACAGCATATTATTGACTGAACATTCATTTGGCCTCTAATTTTAGAGGAATGAGTCAATTGGCACATGCACATATAGGTACATACATTTATGACATTTTTCCGGCATTTAATTGTGATACTGATGGGAATTATGACTTTTGATAAAATTAGATTTGATTATGATTTATTGGGAATTTTAGAATAATTGAGTGTGAATATTGAATTGGAAATGTTCTAGAGTAATTTTCAATTGATAGCGACTCTTCAGCATTTTCTGGAAAATTCGGGAGAAAAAGGTTTCGGACCAGAAATTCTCCGAGTAACGGACTGATCGATTGTATAAACAATGAAATAATTGTCCAATGGCTATGGAAATTTAGAATTTTGATTTTAGAAATTTAATATGTCGAGCCATTGAAATTTGGAGACAAATTGGACTGGAAATGAATTGAAAAGAGAAAGAGATTTAAATGTTTTGCGAGGAAAAAGA
>JANZLF010000221.1:10391544-10416705 GCA_026546835.1 Erythroxylum foetidum | reverse complement strand
AATATATAATAATGTAATTAGATTGTACGAGGCATTCTTACCTAAGATCATGCCAGATAGCACACAGAATGAAGTAAATAATAAGGTTGGAAGACACTTTGCACGATGGTTCGATAGATATGTAAGTTTCCACTTACAAATATTCTCATAATTGAATTATAAGATTTAAGTGTTGAAATAATATTATACTCATTGATATGATAATTTATTTTTATGTAGGCCTTAGAAAATCCAATAAAGAACAAGTTCATTTGTGATCTTGCAAAGGACCTCTGCAAACTATTAAATTGTATCCGGTGTATTTCGTTAATGGATACAAATATCATACAGAATATTATGGTCATAGCATGACAACAATAAATAGTGGAGTTTCCATACAGGGAGAATTGATAGATTACTATGGTAAAATCATTGAGATACTTGAAGTTGAGTACCCTGCATTGCTAATCAATCGAATTGTGATATGTAAGTGTGATTGGTTTGACCTAACTCCAAATGTTGAAAACAAAAATGCATAGCCAATACAATCTTATTGAAATTAACAACCGCGGAAGATTAAGACAATTTGAACCTTTCATGTTGGCTATGCAAGTGAAATAGGTTTGTTATGTCCCTTTTCTTAGCTTACTACGAGATAAGTCAGATTGGTTGACAGTTTGTAAAATTAAAACTAGAGGTGTTTTTGCATCACATGGAAAAGAAGAAAAGAGAATTGAAAGTGAAGCGTTTCAGGAAGATGCTTCTTTTATAATTGCATATGTCACATATAATGATAATGAACCTTTGAACGATCTATCTAATAAATATGTTGAAATTTCTTCTGAAGAGGAGGACAAGGGTCAAAGATCTAAAGAGGACCCAGATTTTGATTCTTATTCTTCAGAAAATGAAGATGATTGCAATTTACAATTAAGTTATGATAGCAATTAGTTTGTGTATATAGTTGAATAATTTATTTGTTAAAGAAGATCATTTCAAACTTTTCAATATATTCTGTCAAATATTTAATTAAAATTCTTAATCAAGGAATGTCGACATGACATTTGGTTTCGGATGGTATTAATTCAATCCGTTGGGAGGAATGTGACAAAATTGTCCTTGCCGAAGAAATAAAGCAGGTAATAACAATCTCCACTTCTTTAAGTAATGATCGTTTGCCTTTTATGACCGATCTTCTAATTCAAGGTGTATAGTATCATATAAACAACGTGGATTTCCTTATTATGTACATCTCATTTCCCTTTATGAAGCTGTTATATATATTCACATTTGATGGTATATACTAGATGTTGTTTTAAGCTTGCTTGAATCTCGAAGATGACATGTATGCTGAAGGAGGCAGAAGCAATGACACAACAGTCGATGAAGGATTAGGAAAATCGGTTGCTTTGGAAAAGTTGGCAATTCCATAGAGTTCGTCTGGAAATTCACTTACGTATAAGTTGCTGGGATAGATTCGTTTAATGAGTATGTAATATGACAATATGTAAGTTCCTTCCTAATGTGTTGTAGGTAAATCGTTTCCTTACGTTTCATCTACAAGTTTAGCAATAGCAAAAACATTATTACAAGAAGGTGTTCAAAACCAAACACATGAGGGAAGAACTTTCACTATTTCCATGGTGCATTCAAACATGCCAAGATCCTTCTTGGGAATCTAGCCATCGTGGACTCATTTACCTTTACCGACTCTTATATCACTTGGAATCTAACAAAATAATTATATCATTGTCATGTATCTCTACAATGCACTAGACTCTGTTTTAAACTAATTATATTATTGTTCTATGACTGTAACAGTTATTCTCATAATTGAATTTAAAATTTGTACTTCAGTATGATATTTACCAAATCACCTTATTTCCTTTTACATATATTATGTAAAATATTGGATTCAAATTTAAATTATTATATTTCTACAAAATTCAATAAACAAAGAATTTCAAGTAAAAATATGGGACCAAAGAGACAATGTGATTTCATACGGCCCAGGCGCAGAGGCATATTCGGAGGGACTTACTGTGAAGGTGGCCCATCACAGTCTCCAGCTGAAACTAAATCACCACAGCCATCTCCAAGGCCTACAATTGCAGATGAAGCATCAGTTGCAACTGCTGATGCTTCACAATCCAACACTCATACATCATCCACTACCCCTATAACAGATGAAGGAGATAACCACCAACTTGGAGCTAAGGCCTGATGGAAGGAAGTTTGTAAAAATTGTCAATAAGCTGTAAGTGAAATCGCATGAAACACTATATATGTTTATAATTAAGTTATATGTTTAAATTTTTGCAAATGGTATAAAATTATTTGTTCTTATATTAGCTTGATTCCATCTGGATCTTGTTTCAGACATATGACATCTACATTTAAGGAGAGGATTGATTTTGAGGGTTATATATAGAAGAAGATCTCTGATGCCATAAAGACATTTCACTTTTAGGAGTTTGAGGTACAATATACAAATAATGTTTTTTTTTTCATTTATTTGTATACATTGAAAACAAAAATATTAATAGATTATAAGTTATCGACTTTATTCTTTTTAATTTTAGAAACAATTTTACTGGAATTATGGTATCGACGAGGTCATACATAGTGTATAGGAGTCACGAGCTCATACACGTTATCACAACTTTATTTGTTGGACATCGTTTTCAGATCCCAACTATCCAGAGTTGAAAAACGTGAATGGGTTTCCTTATAGGGTTATTTCAATGAACCCTCATTTTCTTTCCATAATTCTTTTGAAACTCAACACAAAA
Organism: Erythroxylum foetidum; assembly: GCA_026546835.1. Taxonomy (NCBI): domain Eukaryota; kingdom Viridiplantae; phylum Streptophyta; class Magnoliopsida; order Malpighiales; family Erythroxylaceae; genus Erythroxylum; species Erythroxylum foetidum. The sequence goes on along the minus strand of JANZLF010000221.1, from coordinate 10,413,934 downwards.
GTCTATCAATTTTTATAAAAAGATAGAAAAATGTGTTAGAAATCTATTGGTTCAGGAATCACTTCATTCGGAGGTCAAGTTATGAAGTTATGGCCAAAAGAATCAAACATGATTGCGTCCTCAATCATATTGTACCTATTTTGGGACAATTGGCATAACTTTCACTAGAGATGTCATATTAGGGTCATTTTAGAACGGTTTTGAAGAGGACTTTTTGTGAAGAGTTTGAGAAAGATTTTGCTTCTTAAAGGGTCAAAATCACAATTTACTGTAACTATCCTGTGTAAACAGACATACATATCTGTCTAACGAGCATAAACGGGCTTGGGGTGCTCTTCAGACCTGAGAAGGTCTGTTTAACAGACATAGATAGGCCTGGGGGCCTTTTCAGACCCAAGAAGGTCCATTTAACAGACCTAATGTCCGTTTAACAGAAATTTGTGACACCCTCCAAAGCTTCTCCAATGCTTCTAACATCCATTCCAACGTCACTTTGACTCATAATCTCCTCAATTTCACCCCTTCTAGTGCAAATGATTCATTGCATACAATCTTTCCAACTCTAACATGCTATTCTAACGTTAGCAACAATTTGCAATCTAAACAAAGAAGAATATGCATATACATATTTCACTTCTACATCTATCATACTCAACCTTTAAAATAACATAATCATACAACAAGGAACTTTTCAAATTCTCATTCTCATTTCTAAACAAAGTAAATGTTTGAACAAGCTTTCTTACATATTAACATACATATCAAACTTAATACAAAATATAAAAGGATACTCATGTTTGATATATGTTCCGTGACTACGAAACGATTCCACTCATGCCCAGACATAATCAACTTTTATGCTCAATTCAATCAATCACAAATTCATATTCTCATGCTTTTTCTTCTTTCCATTTAAATCAAAATGCCATGATACAATTCCAAGGCATAGCATGATCATACTCACAATTCAATTATATCAAAATGTCATACATCTTTCAATGCATAACATAAAACACATCATAATGCATTTTCCATATCACATCAATTCACCATTTATAAATTTAAGCATATACACACACACATATACCCATTTACACAATAACAATAAATATTTTACCCACCTTATTCAACTTGAAAATCCAAACTTAATTGTGCCCTTCCTCTTACTCTTGGGTAGGTTTTTCTTGAGTTCTTAATATAACCAAAATTCTCATCAAATCCAAATTCAAATGGAAATCCCCTAAAACTTCTATAATCACAATAACACAAATCAAGCTGAAACCTAACTTACCCATAGTTCATATAGGTTAGAAAACCCAAAACCTAGTTTAGAAACCCTAAAATCAAATGGGTTCCTTTAAATCATCTTCTTCTAACACAACCTTTCATTCTCTACACAAACCCCTTTCTCTATCCAACTCCTTCATTCTCAACACAACCCATTTCTTTAATAAAGTAAGAAGAAAAGATGATTAACTTACCTTAACAAGCTTGATTTCCTCTTCTTTTTCTTCTTCTTTCTCCTTACTTGCAAGCTTCCCACGATTTTCCTTCTTCTCTTCTCCTTTTCACCTTTTTTCTTCTTTCTTTTTGGTTCTCAAGACACTCTCTCTTCCCTATTCTAATTCAAGACAAAAATTTAGCTATCTTCCCCCTTTTGCCCCTCATTTAACTAGTCTTTCCCATTTTGCCCTTTCTTTCATTTAATCCATCTACTAACTCCTTTAATCTTCTCAAACACCATCAATACTCTAATTTAATTCTAACATGCCCATTCAAAATTCTAATTTCTACTTAGGCCCACTAAATCAATGACCCAATTCTAAAAATAAATAATTAAAAAAACAAATATAAATAAATAATTAAACAATTAATAAGTAATTTACAAAAATTTCAAGATCCAACATTATTGTTGCAATACGCAAGGCTAGTGTACGACCACCTTATATTTTTGAGTGTATATGGAGTCGTTGGTACGAGTACTGGACATCACCTGAGGCAATGTTCATCTCAGGACGTAACTCAAACAACAGATGTGGAGGCCCAGGGGGAGACAGTCTTCCCGTTCATACAGGAGGACCAATTACCCACAACGAGCATGTAGAGAGACTTGTAAGTATCTAAATATTACACTTATATTCTCATTTTTTACTTTGCTGTATTTCAATTTAAATTGATGTGTGAATGTTGTGATGAAAATATGTGTAGTATAGATAATGATCGTGGCATAAATGTCTAGTGCCATATATGGTTGTGTTGAGTTATTTTCTTTTTTAAACAGGGGGTAATATCATAAAATAGAGGATACGTTATCAAAATTTTTATAAATTCTATTTTAACTTAGAACATTTTATTGTTATGTAGGAAAATTCTATAGACATAAGACCTACACCCTGTCAGTTTTTTTGCATACTCATACTAAGAAGCATGATGATGTGACATTTGTCAACAACCGTGTAGAGAATTGAATGAGTGTCAAATTTATGCTTTAATATTCATTCTTAATAATTATCACTTACTAATATAATCATTGTCTCATAATTAGACCAAATATAAGAAAAAATTTGGCAACAGTATCAGGGAGAACAAGCTGTTGATGAGAGTCTGGCATATTTTGATGTTGTGGGTGGTAGGGATAGTCGTGGAAGGATCTTCGGGCTAGGGTCATTTGCGAACACATGTTATTCGCACTCATCTACGGCCAGTACAGTAGCATCAACTACACGGTCGACAATGGAACGTATCCATCATCTTAAGAGCACAGTGTAGACATTGACAAGTCAGCTGCAACAATATATGGAGTACATGACTAATATCCAAAATGTTGCACAACTGTTGAAGGGGAGGGGTGGAGACTCAGACCATTCGCGGTCACCAGGACAATAGGATTGTTGTAGTCATTTGGTTTGAATTTATGTAGAATTTAATGTTTTTATTATGAGTGAAGAAAAATTTAACTTTATATGATCAATTAAATTTCTGTTTAAACAAATTAATTATATAAACAAATAAAAAAATAATGCACAAATAATTTATAACTGTTAATAAATTTTAATGTTAGGATTTTAAAAAAGAGGATTTAATATCTTAATGGTAGAATCATTACTGACGGTTTATGACAATTTGTCACAAATTACTTAGGGATCTTACCGACGAAATTTTATTTTCCATCGATAATTTTGAGTGATATTTATCGACGGATTTAAAAATTTGTTAGTAAACTGAGTCATATTTACCAACGATTGGTTATAAACTGTCGAAAAATATTCACATTGTTACTGTTAATTCACCAACAGATTGATATAACCGTCTATATATATACCAATGGTAACAATTTTTTCGTCAGTATATAAACCAAAAAAAAGTTATTTCTGTCGAAAAATGTACTAATGGATACAATTATCTACCATTAAATTTATCGACAGCCAATTTAACGATGCATTTAGTCATCGTTAATACCGTTGCTAAATTTAATTACAGACAGTTTGTTTATGCTTTCCGTCAGTAAGTTCCATCGGTACACCTCCTTTTTCTTGTAGTGATACTAAGAAGAGTTTCAACAAGTTGAGCACTCGTAAACAAAATGGTCAACTCTCTAGAAAAAAGATTTAGATAAAGTAAGAAGGAGAATCGAAGATGAATAAGGGAAAAGCTTCTTGGGACATGGAAAAGAGATAAACGAACAACTTACAGAGAACCACCAAAGTGAGTGTGAAGCTTGAAAAGGAGAAAGGATTGAGTATTTAATGTAAGTGTGGGGATACTTTGGTTACACTACTTGCGTAGCGAATATAGAACAAAGGAAGACAGAGAGAGTGTGGGCTTTCATTAATGAAAGTCAAGGCTTTCAGAGATCTTGCTGTTGTTGGAAAATAGTTGCAAACCGTACATGAGTAGTTGATGGAAGAAGTAAAACGGGAAGCAAAATCATAAGAAGAAGGGACATTAGCTTGTCTTAGGTAAGAAAATGAGAAGAGCGATGTTGGTTTAAATAAAAACATCGACGTATTTGTTGTGGAACAGAATAGGTACAGAGTTAGTGGCACAAAAGATCTTATGCCCATTTTGGATACATTTCAAATCCTTATTGGCCTATGTTCACTGTTAAACACATCTCATCATGCGAGGGCAATGCGCTTCCTTGTACACAATTTTTCCATCTGATTCTTACTCTACATGGCAAGCTATGGCTGGTCAAATACTTAATCGTACGAATTGATGTTTGGAATCCACATGGAGCTCTCTAGAGTGTTGATTCAAAATTTAAAAATGCCATCAATTTAAAATATACAATTTATCATGTTCACCTTTAATGTTTTAGTGTTTAAAATAAACTATATCATTTTATTAAAAAAATGAAATTAAATTTTAGATAAATGAAAAATGTAACAGATGTTTCACTACTTTAATTATTTGACATATTATTAATGGTGTAATAGAAATAGATACTATTTTAATTTGGACCTGCAAAGCTACATATATGTCGTGTGGTTCTTTAAGACCCGATTAATATTTTTAAAGATCTAAAATTTAGTAAATGATTAAATTATTTTCCCAATTTAATTTATCTTTAATTAAATAATTTAACCTAACTTTAACTAATTCTCTAATTTCACCCATTACCAATGATGCTTGGTAAAATAAAAAATGATACTTGGTAAGGAGTTATAATTGGATAACTTATATTTTGATTCCTCATTTTTCAGGTATTATAGGAATGGGAATCATTACTCCGTATATTTGGCGTGCATTTTGTCGTGACTTTACCGATTTGACTACTTTCTTCCTTTTTCTCGCTATTTCTGCAACTTTTCCTCCTTTTTGAGAATTTGTGAAAATTATATGTAAGCCATCTACGATTCATCTCTCACAGTATTAATCCCTTTGTATTTTGCAAGATACCCTTATCTCTCACACATCTATTTTTACGATTGTGAAATCATTTTTTACATTGATTCTTCACTTGGATTTGATGACGTTAGAGGAACAACCTATAAAATGATGGAACATCATAAGCTAGTTGAGAGAGCCGCGACTTAGGTAATCTCACAGTTTTCTTTTCTTGCTTTAGAATCCTCTGTAAACAACGATTATGAGATACCCTTTTGTGTAATGGTGGTTCTGATTTTGGGGTTTTGTTTTCTTCGCCTTTTGCTATTTTAATTCTTCAATTCTTTTGTCGTCTAGTCTAGTCCTTCAATTCCCTTCTTCACCAACCACCATTCATTCTTCTTCATAATTTTGAATATGGGTTCCATTGTTTACACACCGACACCATCAATATAGGAAAGACCCATTTACACAATGAGGTCCTCCACTCTCCTTCTCATTTCCCTTCTTCACCAATCACCATTCATTCATTCATTCATTCTTCTTCTTCTTCACCATCTTCTTTATCTTGCACACGTTCATCCATAGGTGGTGGCGGTGAAGATGGAGGAAACGAGCTTCCAATTGTTAAATTCATTATTGTGGTTCTATTGTGTTTCCAGCTTAGGATATAGTGGGTTTTGTTGCTGATCTTTTCTTCCATTTGATTAGCATTTTTAGAGATGGTTTGATGTACTTTATTTGTTAAGTATGAGACATTTTCTTTTGTTATTGATACACTGTATAATTGGATTGGTTCATATTTGTTCACTAGCTATTTCATATTTGGATTGGAGCTATTGGAACTTTACCACAGAAGTTGACTCCTTTCCATCAGTTTCTATACCTTGTGCATATTATTCCATTAATGAATTCTTGATTTGTGGAGTCTTTGTATGTTTTGTTTTGGTTGCAGCACTGTACCTTATGGTTGGCCTTGTACGAAGTTAAAAACAACAATTTCTATGAGTTATTATGTTATCATTTGACTACTTTAGTTTAATAAGTTTTATGATCCTTTGATACATACATACAGATATACTTATGTTTAAGTCCATATTGATGTTGGTTTTCTATTCGTTCTAATACCTATATCACTATTTTGTTATATTTTGTTTGTAATTGTATTCAAGTCCATCTGAATGTACTGTTCTAGAATACATTATATACATGCATATATACTTATGTTGAAGTCCATCGGAATGCACTATTCTAGAACTAATTGGTAGTTGAGTATGATAAGACATGTTCTTTAGTTATTTATCCACCATAGAACAACTTTGATGATTTTCTCTATGATCACCCTTCTTCACATATATAATGTATCTTTTATTAACATGACAATCTTTTAAGTTTGTTTGGTCTTACAACATTTAGGATATTGTGTGATATGGTAAATGTTGGGCTCCAAATTTTTTTTCTTGATGAATAAGCAGGATTGAAATTAATTTTGAGGTCTTGATGGATTAATTTACGTTGGAGTTAATTATTATGTTAATGTGAGTAAGATTTTATGACATATGTTAATTCAATTAAATTGTTATAGTGGTAAGATTGCATGAGGGGCATTGTTGGAAGATTACTTAATTTATAAAGTCTTAAGGCATTGAAGGAAGGGTAAATTGGACATTTTAGATTCATAATGGTATAAAAGGCAGAAGGAAGACTTGTCTTGCATTTGAAGAGGAAGAAACAAAAATTAGAAGAGAGAAGAAGGAGAAAGTTTCGTTGGAGAGAAAAGAAAGGAGAGAAAGAAAGCTCAGCTAGGTTTTGATTTTTCTTAGTCTTAAAGAGTGATTTTGAAGTTGTTCAAGAAGGGAAAAAGGAAGAGAAGGATGAGAGCTTTCATTCAAGCTAAGAAACTCTTCATTTGGTGAAGAATCAAAGTAGGAGCATTTTTGATTTGTTGGATTTTTGGAAAGATTTTGGTTTATGGAGCTTAGGAAATACATGGTTTTAAGTTTTCTAGGATCAATTTTAGTGAATATGTCTTATGGGTTCTGCAATTGGAACTTCTATTGAATGGAAATTTTGCCATTGATGAAGGAAATCAAGAAAGGCAAGAGGAGCAAGAGGGGAGGCATTTTGAGCAAGTGTTTAAGCAAGGAATTCAAGGTGGGTTTCATGTTTATAATTAAATAATGAGCCATTATGTTTTCTTTTAAGTCAAGAGAATAAAATGATTCCTAATTGATTTACAATTGTTGCATTTATTACTTTTGAATGATATGAGAAATTGTTATATACTTGGTATATGAATTTGGTTGATGAATTGCGAAATGATGACGGTCATGCATATGAAATATTTCATGTTCATGAAAAACATGTTTTCAAAATGTGCCATTTAGGCAATCTATTTTCAAGTTATGAAATACATGTTGTGTGGGTTTATGGTGGTCCCATAAGTTAATTTAAGTGCACTTTGACTAAAGGCTTCTCCCGCCTACCCGATAATGACATAAAGCTCCTTAACGGACTCCCATAAGTTCACGACTACACAAAACCTTTATATGGGATTGTGATAATACGTTCTATTCACAGCTACATAAGATTCTTATGGGAAATGTGTGATACGTTCTATTTTTGGACCTACCCAAACCATTCTGATGTGCTTATGTACTTATGATTTTTTGAACAAGTTGATGAATGCATAAATTGTGTTGTTTGTGAATTGGAATACAAGACAAGAATTTGACAAACATGTGGTTTATAAATTCAATATGAATTTTCTCAAACAAATGAATATTTCCAATGGTTTTGTTTGTTTCTCGATTATAAACTTGTTACCCAAGAGCTTATAAGCTTACCCCTCACTCTCCTTCCCCTATTCAAGCGATGAACAAGAGATCGAGTAAAAAAGAGTCAAGGCATCACTCCAAATTTGCATGTTTTGTTTTGTTTTGGAATAATTTATGTAAAACGAGGCTGTAGTCGCATGTTGAACAATTATAGTACAAGTATTTTTGTGTATTTTGGGATTTTTTGAAATATTATATTGTGCCTTGGAATGCCTATTGAAGCTTTGTAAGACCCTTATCTGTCGATGATAATGAAATATGAGTGCATTTTTGCTCACGACTCTCAAAGTTTGTACATTGCATTTTCAAGATTGCATGGGGGTAAGAATTTGTATTCTGACTTCTGAGGTAAAACTAGATTGATCTAGGCTGAATTAGACAGAGTTTTCTACTTGAAAGTTTTAGATTATCTTTCTAGATTTGCAACGATATAAAGTATGAACTTTTTAAATATCGGAGTTAAGAGATATGATCATCATAAGTTGGTAATGCTGCATGGGATGTATATTAGGACAACTATGGTAAATGATGAGATGTAGTTAAATGTGATAAATCAAATGAGTTGAAAATTGAGAGTTTCATGATATCATATTGGTAGTTGAATTTTTAAGAAGTGAATTTGCACTAGAAGAGGGGAATTTGAGAAAAATATGAGTGAAAGTAATGTTAGAATGGATGTAGGAACCATTGGAGAGGCTTTAGAGGGAGTTTGGTATCACCTATGTCTGTTATACAGACTTTAGATCCGTTAAATGGACTTCTTAGGTCTGTGAGGACCCCTAGCCTTGCTCATGTCCATTTAACAGATATCACAGACATCTAGTTCATGAAACAGACCTTCTCGAGTCTGGAAAGGCCCCCAGTCCTATGTATGTCCGTTAGGCAGACGTGTATGTTCGTTAACAGCATACACCGTGCACTTTGGGAAATTTGCATTTTTGACCTCTAAATGGCAAAATCTTGCTTTGTGGTCTTCATGAAAGTATTAGATATAGAAGTCCTCTTTCAAACTGTATAAGAGTGACTTAAATTAGATATCTCTAGTGAAAGCTATACCTATTTTACCAAAACATGTTTGAAGAGTATAAGTTGGATATTGTACTAAACATACTTCGATAGTTTGATTATATCTTGATCGTTAGAACTCCAAATGAGATTATTCTTTTTTATAAATAACCTAGATACATAGGATAGAAACTATCTAAAGGAATTAAATTTTAATTCAATCTCTAAGATTTTCAATTTCTGGATGGAAGAGTATAGTGTACTGTTTCAGTTTAATAAAAGTCTGAAAATGTTTGGGCTATTACTTTCAGATTTTTAACCAAATTAAATAATTTTGGTGTCATCAGAAACTTAAAAAAATGAGGGTCCATTGAAATAACCCTACAGGGTAATATGCTTTTATGGTAATCTGCCCACATTCTCATGACTTCCGAGTTATTGGGCTCTAGAAACGGGGTCCGACATCTTGTGGTATCAGAGTAAGAGCTGGATTCTAGACACGGGATCCAACAGTTATGGTATTAGAGCAGGAGTCAGGTTCCAGAAACGAGATCCAACAGTAAGAGATATCAAAGGTTTTAAACCCACTAGGAACACATCCATAGAAGAGGTTGTGGTAAGGCTCATATACACCTTAGATGACTATAAAACGAGTAGGAAAATTAGCCTACTTTTTCTCCATAGTAAAGAAACAATGAGTCGGTAATTCCATCAAGTTCTTCATGTAATTATAAGATTGCATCATATTTTGCTCAATAAGTTGGAGCCTATTACTCAGGATTGTCAAGATGAGAGATGGAAATGTTTTTAGGTAATTGAACATTATAATTAACTTATAACATTAATATCAAAACTTTTATGTGCTAAATCACTTTTTTTAATTTGTAGGGTTGCCTACGAGCCTTAGATGAGACATTAATTAAAGTTACACCTCCTAGTGAAGATAAGCCCCGATATCACACAAGAAAATGATGTATTTCAACAAATATTTTAGGTGTTTATCGCCCAAACATGTAATTCATATATGTATTGCCTAGTTGGGAAGGCTCTGTACACGATTGTCGTATGCTTTAAGATGTTATCTCAAGGCCTTATGGTCTACGAGTCCCTTGAGGTAAATTTTTATTATAATATCCAATTTGATTTCTCTTTGGGTTATGCTACTTAGTCATAATTTATTGTTCAATTATGAAGGTTGTTATTACTTGGTTGACTCTGGATATTGCAATGCAAATGGATTTCTTGCTCCATATTAAGGGCAACGCTATCACCTTAAAGAATTTGATGGCCATCGACTAAAGATGACAGAGGAATACTTTAATATGACTTGTTGAAAGGAAGATGAAAGATCCTTACATCCCTTCATTTTTCTTAATTTAAACCCAAGTTTGCATTATAATGGGTTGTTCCCTTCTACACAACTTGATTCACAAGGTCATGAGCTTTGATCTACAATAGTTACTCACTGAAGATGAAGAGGAGACTGAGGAAAATGAGAGTGATGAAGATGATGAAATAGATTATATTGCACAAATTAACCCACTGAGGAGTTGTTGACATTCAAAAATAATATGACAACCAACATATATAATATATGGACAACTAGATCCAATGACAATAATGTGGGTTAGTAAGTTAAGATATGTTTGCTTCATATGTTTATTAGATAGTTGAAATGTTTTGATTTTGAATAATATGCCTAAATGTTGAACATCCCTATTTGTTTAATATTAGTAATATATAACTGAGAGTTAATTACTTTTGAAATGCACCCATGTGAACATCTTTGTTTGGTTGACTTTGTATAAGTGAGTTATTATATTACATTATTGTATTTAGATTTTTCAGCAAAGTTATTTGTGTTATATGTTATTTCCTTAATAACTCTTACATTGTCGTACTTTTATTAGGAATAGCTATGGTTTCCTGTGGGAGGGGAAAGAATAAGCAATATTGGAAGGATGATGAGGTTGAAGCTTTAGTTGACGCTTTGTAGGAACTAGCTTGCGATCTTTTATGGAAAGTAGATGGGGGATTTAAGAGAAATTACATGGTTGAAGTGCATAAGATCTTGTTGAGCAAGACTCCCATTTTTAATAAGGACATCAATCCCTATATTGACTCTTAAGATTAAATGGTTAAGAAACAAGTACAATCCAATATCTGAAATGTGTATGCAAAGTGGCTATCAGTGGGATGATGTTAAGTATACGATCAATTGTGAGAAATAATGGTTTGATGAATAGTGCTTCTTAAGGACATTTAACTTAAAAGTTGAATGAGCTCTCATTTTAGTAGTTTCTTTTCTCATAATTATAATATGTTCTTGTTATGAAGTTTTTAATCTTGTTCTTCCTGTAATTTTTTTTACAAAATCACAAGAATGCAATTGGAATGCGGAACTTTAAATTCTCATATTTGCACATACTAAACATAGTGTTTGGTAAAAAAGAGCCACGGGACTTAAAGCTAAGGATATAGCTTAAGCAAGTGCTAAGGTTAACTGTCCAAAGGATACAATAGTTTATTCTTCATCGGACAGTGAAAATGAACCTATTGTGGTATCTGATACACACGGATCCCTGGTTATTCCTTCGAGCAACCATACAACAAAAAAATGAAAAAGCCTCTCATCAAGAAAGGAAAGTTTTTACAAAAAAATAACAACACTTCATAAAAATATTAACTCAAGGTTAGACAACTTCACTATTAATTTTGAGTCTATTTACAAACAAATGACGTCACAATATGCAGTTGTTACAAATGATTTGATTGAGGAGTCTAAATTCGATTCCCAAACTAATGAAAATATGTAAGAGCTCATCAATAAGCTATTTAATATTGGCATATCTCAGATGGATGTTGGTAAGACCGTTGTGTCTATAATGATCCTGCTAAAGTTCAGATTTTGTTCGCTTTATCAAGTCAATTAAAAAGGTCTTTTGTACTTAGATTCCTCTATCCATGTTTTAGTCCATGAATCATTTGAGGGAGCATTTTAATGCTTTTGTAAGTATTATGAACTTATGACGTAATTGATGTTGCATAACCAGGTTATTTTGTATTAGTGGGAATTTTATGATTGTGATGCAAACAAAGTTTGTAGTGTTAACTTGGTTTTTTTGGCATCAATTGAAGGCTTTTAGTTAAGGTATTGTGTATAACTATGATATTTTACATCATTTGCATCATCAGAGAGAATGAAAATTGTGTTAAATTATATTACTATAGCAATAGAATGGTGGATATTATGATTATATCGATGAGTTGTACAACATTTTGGATGATTGAATTGTATTTTGAGGACATTATGTGGTTGATGATATGTTGATGCAAGAAAATACTTGAGCATTTTTTCTTCAAGAGATATTAGAAAGGAAATAATGCAATATGCTTTATTTTAAACATTATGTTATTAGAAATGGAGTGCATAAATTAAATATAATCAATTAGAATGTATTTAAAATTTGATGTAAAACAAAAAATTAACAAATTTGTATTTCTCAACATTTTTAACAAACTAACTACCATCAAAGGTAATAGTAATCATACCTTCGTCTTAACCTCCCGTTATAAATATAATCATTATATCTATTTTCATTATTCACTATATTCATTTTCATTCCCATTACCATTGCCTCATGTAAACCAAGCGCTTCCCTAGTCATTCTCTATAAAAAAAGGGATCAGATCTCCTATTCAGATTATGGTGTTTCTATCATGTTCTATTAAATCTCATCCACACATTTATGTGGATCTCATATAAATAGATGGATGAGATTTAATGGAACGTGGTTGAAACAGAGTAACTGGTACAGAAGATTTGATAGGCAAAAAAAGGGATAAAAATAATATATTATGATATCTTTTAATTCGTTTTGAGCTTAGCCGACACGTCAAATCTTGAGTTTAGCAAGGTCAAAAAAAACTCAGCAAATGATTGACTAAAGTAATTTATTTGTAATTTAGATTGACATGACACAAAGATTCCCAGTCTTCTCTCCTTCTTCCTCCTTCTTCATTATGACTTCATCAATCGTTGTTGCAGTTCAAATTATGAGAGCTTTGTCGTTTTAAATTTGTTTGCTATTTAGTGCCTGTTTGGATGGGCTTATATCAGTAGAGTTTTTATCAGAAGAGCTTTTCTAAGAAGCCAGTTGACTGTTTGACTATCAATTAAAAAAACAGTTTTTTTAAAAGAGCTTTATACAGTAGATTGTTTGGCAACATAAAAATAAAAAAGCACTTTTATTAATTTTAATTATACTTTATTTTGTAATAAAAATTATTTATGCATATAAATAATATTCAAAGATATTAAACAATCGGTTTACATTTACTTTACAATTTTTTAACAAATTCACTTTTATCTTGTAGAAAATTATTTAAAGAGATGTTTCATTTTCTTGTACGAAATAAAACTAATATAAAAATAAATATTAAAACATATAAAAAATAAATAATATTATAATCCCAAAATAAATATTCAAGTTAAGTAAATAGTTAAATACATAATAAATTATGCATTTTATTGTAATACAAGAAGATTTGTAATATGTTTCCTTGCATCATTCATCTCGTTATTTAGTGGCTCATCTAAATGATTTTCATCAACGTCTTCATTTCTATTGGTTTCTTCATTTGTAGGAACAACAAAATCTCTAATGCATAAAACAATGAATTAAGCAAGTATAAGAAAATATAAAAGCATAACCATAGAAGATCAAGCACGTCATAGAAGATTAAGCAAGTATAAGAAAATATAAAAGCATAACTAAATGACATGCTTTCCACTCACATCTCTTCCAACTCTTTCTATCGACCTCTTTACTTTCTAGTTTATTGTTTAAGTTTTTCACTACTAATTAATACTAACTAGTAGTTTTTACTACTAATTAAACAACACCACAATTGTTGAGGCTTAGTACTTGAATCGAATAAAACGATTTGAAAAATAATTTCATTTCATTTTTACCAAAAATCAGTTGAAACAATCAGGTACAAAATCAATTATTGTTTTCAGGTATATGCTCAAATTGCAAAATAGAAAGTTAAATGTTGAACAGAAAAAAGAAGTGATAATTTTAAATTTCTAACAAAATAGCTAAGGAAAGCACTAATCTTCAATCGTTGTTCAGCGTACATCAAGAAAAATGAATAACTCTATTGCATTCCACGGTGAGGGAGTGAATGTGATCTTATAGTTCTCCATAAGATATTTAAATGGACTACTAGAGACTACTTCATTAAAAAAACTAATATTCTTCCTTCCCAAGTCCGTTTACAGCCAATCTAATAATCAAAGAAGTCCAAGAATCCACACTCTTACCCATCTAATCAAAAAACTTTTCTTACTTATTCAATGCTTCCAGGTAATATCTCTTTGTGGAATTAGTTCAAACACTTCATATGCATTCTCGTGCTCCTCGTAAACACCTCGTAAGCACCATAAACATGAACCAAATTGTTTTGGATAAATCCCAATGAGTTAATTATAGCAATTTAGTGAACATTTTACCTATTTTATCATCACCCATCTTAGCCATAGTCTTCAAAGAAAAGGAATAAGTGTATGTAGGAATCAAAGGAATTTGCACATATGTGATATATTTCAATAGTTGTTTTTTGAACTCTCAGCATACGCTCTAGTAATTGTATTCCATAGTAGTCAACTGTTAGGAGATCTTGCATCTCTCTAAATTGCACTCCATGTATGGTCTCGTCCACTTCAAGCTCTTATCCACCCCAAGCCCTCTTTACACTCTACTCTTATTCAAAGTTTCTTACTTACCTTTGGCTTCCTTAACTATTCCATCCTACTCCAATCTTCTTATCTTCCTCTGGACTTATTATTCTTCTTCTTCTTCTAGCTAATCTCCTCGCCCACTTTGACAACTCACTGATCATTAACCTTATACTAACTTAGCAATGTCAGAAACAATGTTATTGTCAGACAAAATTTTTCCTATTTATCAAAAGAACCTACAAAATCTAAAACCTCAGCCAACCCCAACCCTCTGCATAATAACCTATCACACGCTTCCACCCCTCACCAGGCCTATACCCTGAGACCTTGGAAGTTGAGCCAAATAGTATTACAGGAGAACCCAGGTAAAAGAAATCCTAGAGCCAGAGCAGCAGAACATAAAACATGCAGAGCAGACGTAGTAGAAGACATAAAACACGTAAAATGTAAAGAATGCAAAGCAGCAGAAGACATAAAACAAGTAAACGTAAAACACGCACCTGTGATGGGTTGGCAAACCTTTTTTTATTATTACATTAGGTATCTCGGCTTAGCCGGACTAATCCTAAGACCCTAAGACCCTACCCCAAGAACCCTAGAGGAGGTAAATCTGGAACTTCAAGATCCCTCAGGCTCCTACGTCGCCTGTACACTTCTGCGCACAAGGAATCTTCACATACTTGATTGTTCAACTGACGATTGATCACTGGCCCCTTACTCAGCATCAGGTTCCCATCAGTCCCCAGGTTCCCAAGTAGCTCCAACTCCCACACTACTGCTGGAAGCGAAGCATCCTTAATTGATCCGAGCAAGAAGTTTTACCCAGGGGGCTAGAGGATCATCAATAGGAACTATTCCTATTTCTCCTCCTTGGACGTGACTCGAACTCAGGATCTCCTAAAAGAAAGAGCTTTAAGTAAGGAGCTGAAACCATTTAGGCCACTCCTACTTGTCATAATGGGTTTGCAAACCTTGAGAAGATGGTTGTGTCCTTTGAGAAGATGGGTAGAGAAGTCGGTGGATTTGTAAAAAAAAGTGAAGAGTCAAAAGCAAAAGACGAAAGTTGAAAACGTTATAAATGTAAGTGGCACAAAATAAGGTCTATCCGAAAAAGCTTAAATAAGGGACTTTTTTGAAAAGCTCCAAAGTTGAGCTTCTTAAAAAGCTGTATTTATTTCTATTAAAAAAGTATTTTTAAATTTTACGACCAAACATTCAGTTATTTTAAAAATAACTTTTACGATAGAAAATAAGTACTTTTTTAGCCTTTAAAAAGTGAACCAAACAAGCACTTAGAGTACTTGTAATGGATTATTTAGTACTTGTAATGGATTAGTTAAACATGGTTGAGTATGAGGTGGCTCCGTAGTTTACGGTTATGCTGAGTTATAGCATGGTAGGCTATATGTACTGGACTGTTTTGATAAAAGGCATGAATAAAAAAATGGTTTCCCTTCTCTTTCGATTTCCTTTCTCATTTTCTCTATTCTTCCTCAAAATATCCCTATCATTTCGATGCAGCACAATCTTGCTGTATCAAGTGGTATCAGAGCCACTCTCCTTCAGCTGTGCTTAATGCCATGGCAGAAGGCACTCGCTCTCAAGATTTCAAGCATCTCGATGATGCCTTCAAACTTTCCACCAAGGAAACCCAAGCTTGCTTTGATCAGCTTCAAACTGATACCTAGACACGCTTCGATCAGGTCCGTACCTGGATGGATCAACTTCATCGTGAAAGCAATGATGCTATTTCCAAACTTTCTTCCTAGTTTGATAAGTTTAAGAATCTGCTCTTGACTCGTCTTTCTTCGTCACTTTTAACTCCTGCTAAGGTTACCTTCGACTCTATTCTTAGGCTGCTTTTACCATCTTCTTCTTCTTCCTACTTCGCTGTACTGGTGGCTCCAGTCCCTCCTATGCCCAGTTTTGGTACCTTCTCCCATGGTTAGTAATGTGAGAAGGAGTAAGGATCTTGAGAAGATGGTAAACTCCGAGCCTATTGGAGGAGAGTTTAATAGAATTGAGCCCAAACTAATCCACTTAACTCAAATCCTTGGACCGGATACACTTGGAGCTTGAAAACCCGAAGACTTGGGCTATTTAATGCTTCATCACTTAAGCCCAAGAAGATATCAAACCTATTTATTTAATTTTTGGACTTCGTTTTATTTTGGGCTTCCATGTATTTTAGCCCAACCTTTTATTATTTGACCTAGGTATAAATACTTATGTTTTAGGGTTTTACAATTTTTAGATCATATTGTTTGAGTGTCGTCGGCTTTAGGGAGAAACATTATTCTCTTGTTCTTGTTACTTTTTCGAACCATCTTTCACTTATCAATTGTTTTCTCAATTGTGGCGTGTTGATTGTTTGCTTTTCTTGGTTTTATTTTGATCATCGAGATTGCTTGGAACAAGTTTCTGAGACGTGTCGTAGAAATCAAAACCTTGCGTATCTTTATTCCATCAAATTGTCGTCGATCTTTCCGCGGAGCGCATTACATTCTACTTAAATGAATTTTCATATGTATATTTTAATTTATAGATTTGCTTCATGAATTAACACAATTTGAAATTAGCAAAATAAACAGTTTTAGTGCATAGATTGATGCATCGTGACTCGTGAAATGTAGAACATTTCTTTGCATCTTTATCCTCAAATTTTTAGTACTCAAGGATATAATACATGATTAATGTAACAAAAAATTGATAACATACATTTTAGTATGATATACTAGCAATTCAATCAAGTTACAAGAGAAACTTTCTATCCTCATTAATAACCTAGTTAAAAATAGACAAGGAAGGTTGATCATTCTAACTTTACTTTCTCATACTTTCTCAAGTCTCAACTCTAAGTAATAACTTGACACCCCCATAGTCTATAAAGACTTTATAACCCTAAACGACATGCAAGCAATAAATGACAAAAGACTTGAGGGTGCTCGAATTTTGTTTAAGAAACAAAATCATTGAATTATCTCTAAGTAAAATCCTAAATTTAGAGTTTTGTTATGAGATATGCCAAACACTATGAACTAAAAAGGCTTCAGTTTTCTTAGTCCAACTAAAGAAATATCCTGAAATCCAAGTTCCATTGTTTCATCAAAATGCTCTCGTACTATAGCTTTTGACTGTTCATATCTGTGTGAAAATATAATCAGCTTAGGAATCTTGATACATAGGAACATAATAATTTTTTGAGAGAATTATTTTTAATTTTAGATTGAATTATTAGAATTATTATTAATTAATATACATTAGTAGATGTTATTGTTTCAACAAAGAATTTTATTTTTATTTTTTACTCATTTTATAAATTGTATTTCTTATTTAGTATATACTAATTTTATGACTATCTAATACTAGTTGAATCTTTAAACTTAAATATCTTTTCTCACCGGTTTAATTTTTAGTCTAGTTTTTAAAACATTAATCTAATTATATGTTAAGTAGAGCCAAAAATAAAAATAAATCCTTATCTCCTCTCTCTCACTCTCTCTCTTGTCCTCTCTCTCTTTAACTTCACAAAACATACCCAAAAAATGGAAGAAAAAAAGAAGAAGAAGAGAGAATTAAAGAACCATAAGAAGAGTTATAAGTTGGTTTAAACCTTAAAAGAAAATCAAGCTATATAACCAAGTCATTAGCCTCTCTGTAGAAGAAATCTAATGCTCCTACTCTACTCATCTTTGTTCATTAAACTTAAAACCCCTCTGCTTTAACTCTTTTGATTGTTACAATAAAACAAGAGGTTTCGAGAAAAAAAAAAGACCACCTGTTCTTAACCTGACTTATCATACTTAGAAATTTTTATAAGGATTCAAACTTAGGCAATTTTTCATGCTTTTTCAGTCACTAATTTATGATTTTCATTTTATGGAGTGTTTAATTACAAGTAAATTCCAGTGTTTTGGAAGAGAAAAGGTAACTAAAAAACGAGAAAATTTGGAACATGAAAGTTTCCAAAATGACATCTCTTTGTGACAAAGGTGCAAATCAATTGAAGCTAACTCATTAACTTTGAATTTGATCAAATCGAATCAATTGAACCTGAGTTCTTTTGCAAACTTTAAGAATAATTTCACGAAAAATTATGTTTTACCACTTCTTTTATTAGGAAATAATTGTTTGCAGTAATATAATATATTATATAACAAGAATATATAATTTACATGTATAAATTCCTACACAAGCAACAGAGTTTCAATAGGGTTTAGAATAGTTTAAATGATGTGAAGGACTCCTTTAAAAAGTGAGAAGGTAAACATACAAGGTAAATCCTAGGAATAACGCATCATGTTTTCTTCTACATTACCACCTTAAAATACGAAAGTTGTTTTGAAAATGTTTATAAATTCTCAAATTAATCAGACAAATCCAATATCTAAGCAGTTATCTCTAGATAGTTTATTCTAAACTATCACATAAGAATTTTTTTCTTTGTGAATTTTCCTCTTTTAATTATTTCCCACTTTTTTGATATATACCACTTTCAGTTTTGATAAAATATTAAGTGTAGTTAGATGGGTAAGAATTATCAAATATTTGTGGCACTTGGATGATAGGCCTAGCCTAAATAAAGTTAAAGTGAGCAATAGTGAAGACTCTCCTCCAAACTTTTCTTAATGAGAAGAACATAAAATTATAGTTGATTTCAACTTTTCTATGCTTTTTAGAACATCGTTAGAAAGTAAAGACAAGAAAAGAAATTTAGTATTTTACAAGTAGAAAAATGTCATAAATTTGATTTGAGTACTTTATGACACTTTAGATGTGGAATATGGGCTTAAAAACAATCAATGAGGAGAATCTTATCCTCTCTCCTTTAACATGAAAGCGTATATTTAACTATCAGCCTGCCTGGTAGAGAGTGCATTAACAATATGACCTTAAACTAAAATATTACGACTCTTATATTTTGGGACTCTTTATAAGCATTTAATGGAGTCGTTGTTACTACTTTAGCCATTAGGTTGGTTTTTTTTTCTAGAATTAGGTTTATTGGTGTCATGCGTTATTGGTGTTTTTTTTCATTTCTTGGAAATAATTAACTAGTGGTTAGTAGTATGATGTTTGAAAAGATGATGAAGAGAATAGAAAGAAGCAAAGAGAGAAGAAATGAGAAGTTGAAGAGAGTGAGAGAGAGACAGAGGAGAGAAGAGAGAGGACAGGGAGATGTAGATTTTTTTTATTTTTTGAGCTTCACTTGCCATATAGGATAGGCATTTAGCAAGGAATTTACAAAAAAAAATTACATGTGTGCTCTTTGTAACAGAAGATTGATGGAGAAGTCAAGTTGGGGTTAAAATTAAATGTTTGTAAAATATATAGTTCTTTTAAAACATGTCAATATGTTTGGGTTTAAATTGAATTCTAACAAAAACATTAGCTTCCATTTTTTTACTATTACCTAAAAATTTTAGTTGTAAGTGACACTAATTCAATGCCAAAAAATAATGCATCTTTCCAAGATAAGATATATCAAATTCAACCATTATAGATTTTTTAAATTTATCATATGTAGCTCTATTATTTCCAGAAAAATAAGATCATCTACATATAAGCAAAAGCTAAGAAAATTTTCTCTATATAATCTTTGCAATAAATGTATACTCCTATGAACAATTTTAAATACTTCCTTAAAAAATTAAGCATTTATATGATTATACTAAGTACATGGTGCTTATTTTAATATGTATAATGTCACTTTATTCTAAAAAACTCGTTTTCACTTTCAAGCTTTTCATAACTAGAAGGCTGATTGATAAATACTTGTTCTAGAAGATCATGATGGAAAAATGTACATTTTATGTTTACTTAGAAGATAATTATGAACGTTATATTGCTAATGCAATCACTACTCTAATTATATCATCTTTTGTAGCAAAAGCGAAGCCTTCTATATAATTAACTTCAAATTCTGTCTTGTACCTTTTGTTATTAAATGTGTCTTGTACTTATCATTCTCCATTATTTTTCAATCTTGTATTGTACATTCACTTGAAACCAATTGTCTTATGTAAGGATGGCATTGATTAGGCCATGGTTGGGCCTACCCAGGCTCAATCCTAACCTAAAAAATTTATGCTTAGATGTGGGCTCAATTCGAAGCCTAATCAAGCCTTAGGCAAAAGACTTGAGCTCAAACCCAAGCTTGATAAGGCTTGAGCAACCCAAAGCTCAATCAGGCATAGCCAAACCTGATTATTTTTAATTTAAAATTTAAAAAATTATATTATTTTTACTTAAAATTTTCAGACTTTGGGTTGGGTAGTTCGAGATTGAAACAACTTGAAAATCAAATTTTTTTAAAAAAATCGACCTGAAGGCCATTAAACTCAAATCAAGCCCACTTACTTAAAGTCAGGTCTAGGCCTAAATGCCATCTCTAGTCTTGTTGGGCCCCGTTTCTGAAGCCCAACGATCGGACCGAAGACGAGAACGTATGCGAAATTCCAAGTTCCTTAACCTGGAAACCACTAAGGGGAAATTCCTCCTTGGCATGATACCTCAAGCCCAAGAGCGAGCCCACACGACAGAAACATAACCCCCCCCCCCAAAACTTCTCCATAATGATATCTATTAATCTCTAGTTCAATTAGAAACAAGAACCACCCCAATCAGAGCTCTGTGGTCCAAGATATGCTTAAGAAATCGAAGTGAGTTTATAGCCCAAACAAGCTCTCCAAATCGACCCATCATTTCCTTTTCATCAAACTTTCTGGATTTAAATCCAATGGTTACCAATTTTTATGGAGAGGTAGTTAAACATGTTATAAATCCAACGCCTCAAGAATCGCTTAATTCGGAGGTCGGACGAAGAAGTTATGGTCGAAAGAATCCAAGTTGTTCATGTCCTCATTCCAACTGGACATGTTTTGGCGCAAATGCCATAACGTTTTATAAAAATGTCCAAATGCTTTAGTTCTTGAACCATTGAAAAGAAGACATCGAGATCTACAACTTCTATTAGAGGCCTTGAAGCGAGATTCGGCCTCTAAACTAGTCAAAATCGCAAATTACTGTAGCTCACCCGAGGCTGTCCGTTAAACGGACACGCATGTCCGCTTAACGGACAGGGACTGGCCAGACACTCCAATTTGACCCGAATCAGTCCGTTAAACGGACAGGGATGTCCGTTTAACGGACAGGTACGGGGAAAAATGCCCCAAACCTTCCTCCAAGCCCTTCCAAAGCCTCCAAACTCCAACCTAACATCATAACAACTCCTAATCTCTTCAAATTCAATCTTTTGGATGAAAATCAACATCAAAACCAAATAAATAACAATCTAATTACTTCAAACTTTCCAATACTCAACTCAAATACTTTTCCAACACCATGAGAACCACTCCAAACCCATCCAACATCATCAATCATCCTTGAACTCAACTCCAAATCATTCAACACACATATCGACAAGCTATTCATCTAACACCAACATACTATTCTAAGGTAAGCAACACAAGCAACAATTTGATATTCAACCAAGAATATACACAATAATCATTCTCAACGCTATCATTCTATCCTATCAACTTCATCATTTGAAAAGGCTCATCTAGCCTAATCAAGGACAATTCTAAGCAACACAAATCTAACACATTCTAAGTTGATAAAAGTGACCAATCATGAATCCATTCATTTCCATTCAAAAGAAGAATTCATACAATATTCTCATTCATAGCTTTACAAAACATATCGACATTTCATCCAACAATTACACAAGTTCAAAATACATTTGATGCTCCATGATCAATATGCTATCTAAAGTTATTCAAAATCTAGCTAATAACCAAAATGCAACCGCTACTCTCTCGCGATTGATCCAAACGCCTTGCAAGGATTACCGGCCTTCGGGGACTGCACCTGAGGGGAAAAATAAGGGTTGAGCTTGACAGCTCAGTGGCTAAACCATTTATAGCCAATGGCTTCGAGCCACACAAGCAACCAATACACATGCTTTCAA
>JANZLF010000221.1:10367878-10387227 GCA_026546835.1 Erythroxylum foetidum | reverse complement strand
AATGAATGAAGGGAAAAAGACAAGGATATTAAATGCATGAGGACACTTGTCCTTATTGGAGAAAAAGACAAAAACACAAATTAACCAATTAATCAAAGAACCCTAAAACCAC
The DNA here is from genome assembly GCA_026546835.1 of Erythroxylum foetidum. Lineage (NCBI taxonomy): Eukaryota > Viridiplantae > Streptophyta > Magnoliopsida > Malpighiales > Erythroxylaceae > Erythroxylum > Erythroxylum foetidum. The sequence continues at coordinate 10,387,115 of JANZLF010000221.1, read as the reverse complement.
ATTAATCTTTAACTCATTCAATTCTAATGGCTCCACATACAATCCCAAACCAATGCACCCAAAAATTCAGTGTCATTAGATAGAAATTTTCAGTACCAAAAACCCACCAGTCCGCCACTTGGCGATTTTTCGGGTCCGAAAATTTTTCCGAAAAAATTCCAGGAAAATTCCTGAAATTCTCTAAAAATATAAAACACACACACAAACGACTCCAAATCAATTTTTCAATTACATTTTTCACATGAATCACACAAAATTACATTTAGACCCACATGCCGGGAAATGTCATGAATGCATGTACGATCATGTGCATGTGCAAAAGTTACCATTTACATAATTATAGAGGCTATGTGATGCATGTTCATGCCGAGATCTACTTACACTAGCCTAACCCGTCTCAAATGACCAATTTACCCTTCCCATCGATAACGGGATGTTACACAAAGTTAATCAAGTAACCTAAAATAGACTTCCTTTAGTTAATATCTCATGCAATATCTGAATCTGACTAACCTATAAAGACTAGATCTTCACTTCCAAAGTAAAGCTTCAAATTAGGTATGCCCTAGAGATACCTCCTAACTTACTTCACTCAACTCCAATGCTCTTTTATTAGATTTGAAAGATACCAACTAACTGTACTAATAGTATGAGTAATATCTAGTTTAGTGTACACAATTGTATACATTAACTATCAACTATTGATGTATAAGGAATTATCTACATATATTCCTTCTCACTCTCATTTGAAGGACTTTGTTTATTACTTAATCTAAAGTGTGTACAAAAAGGAGTGCTTTCCAATTTAGTCTTATCGATCTTGAATCTTTAAAATATTTTCTCAATGTACTTCTGTTGTGATAACCTGAACTTCTTAGCTTACTTGTTACGAATGGTCCTTATACTAAGAATTTGTTTTCTTGGCTTTACATATTACATAGTAAAAAAATTATTTAATTATTGCTTCAACTACTCAATCCTAGAAGCATTTGAATAACAATGAGCATGTCATCAAATAAAATGATTAAACCATTCTCAGATAGTTTTTGCACAAATGTGCAATAGTCAAAAGTATTCTTATATCCTTGTTCTTTCATAATATACTCAAACTTCTTATACCATTAACTTGATGCTTGTTTCGAACCATATTCTTTAGTTGGAAATTATAATCCTCTTTCCTCTCACCTTAAACACTCTGTTCCTTCAAATCACCACAAAGAAAGCAATTTTTATATCCATGTACTCAATCTCTAAGGCAAAACTAGTAGCAAAATACAAAACAACTCGTATTGAAGACATTCTCACAACTAAATTAACTCCTTTCATTTGACTATAATCTTTAATAACCAATCTGACTTTAAAATGTTGTCATAAAGAATTTTCTTCTTGCTTCACCTTATAAACCTATTAACTTTTCAAAAGTTTTTAAAGTAAGCTCCGATACTACTTGATGGGAGAGAAGAAGCAGAAGCTTATCAAAATACAAATTCAAAGTAACACTATCCCCATTGAACTAAACAATGATAACACTAATAATAACTATGTAAAATAAATACAAATTACCCACATATGAGACACACTATTTTACGTGGAAAACATCTTCAGTTCAGATAATAAAAGCTACATAACTCATAATTCCATATCAAAACTTCACTATGATCAAATAGAAGATATAAAATATAGTTTAAATCACTAAAGTAGCCAATCACATCAAGTAATAATACTTGATGATACAAGGGAAAAACCTCAAAAAATATACTAAACAAATTATGAATTTTAGATCAGTAGAACTTGACTTAGCTTGCACTAATTTAAAACCGATAAAAAAAGAAAGTAAGAATATGATGTCCTTTAACTCTTGTACAGACCTCTCTAATGGTATTTGAAACTTATTTGGTTATGTATACCTTCTAGAATTATTTCTCCTCCATCTTTCATGTTCTTTCTTCTTCTTTTTAGAAGTAGAAATCTTAACTTTATAGGCAAATTATGGCTTCTTCTTTTTTGGTTACCTACGAGGTGTTCTAGGAATGTCCCAACTATGGTAAGACACCTTTAAGCCATGCACATCCAGACTAATCTCCGCTCGAGTCAGGTAAGTCCCTTGCTGAAGGCAAACCTCTAACCTCAAATTTTAAACGACTGCATACATGAGGAAGGTTCGAACCCACAACCTCACTTAAGTCAAGAGAGTTCCTTACTAACTCACCTGCGCCCTGAAATTGGCAAATTATGTTAACCATTATAAGCTTCTTATTAATAATTTGACATTTTTATACGTAGAAAAGGATATTCTCAGTGGTGAAAGTGAATTTACTAAACTGACCTTGTGTGAAACAGTTACGTAAACAACACAAAACAATAGCACTAAAGAGAAGACATTTAAGAGATTAGGGTTTTGCGTGACGAAAAATACTCACCAGCTGACAAATGTAAAGGAAGAAATAAAAAAGTTGATTCTTCTTTATATGAATAAAGATGAAGATTTCACTGCAAGAAAAGGAAAAGAAATCTTCCAACGGAGGAGACTTCCTTGCTACGACTAGAAAAGAGAAAGGGCCTAAGGATGGTGGGCTAAAATTTTGTACTTGGGAGCCTGATTATATGTAGTTCTTGCTCCTCCTTTGCCAATGTTTTTTCGCTAACTTACCTACTCCTTTCAGTGAACTTAGCCTTTCAGTTTTTGTTCCTCTCATTTTGTGCTTCTTCAACGACCAATAATGCCGCAAGTCGTGTGACTAACTATACCCCACTTAAAAATGAAAACACTCATTTCTGTTTACCATAATATATAATAAGTAAATTATTTAAACTCATGTAACGAATTTTTAAACTTGTAGCTTATAAAAACTTTAAGTTTTTTTATAAAATATAAATGAATTTTTATATTTTTAATATTTATAAAATAATTTTAACATTAGTACGCATTTATAAAAAAATTTATTTCAAATAAATAAAATTAATGATTTTTAATAAAATTTATAATCGCATTAGTAGTTTTAATATATTAAAATATAATTTATTAATATTTAACAACAACAAAATAATATTTTACCGTCATAATATTATTAATTTTTCTGTTAAAATTTTGAGAACAAGGCAAGGTTGCATTACAGATCATCTTTCAGACTCCACCTAGCCAAGATTGCATTTTGCAAGCAAAAATTCATTCAAAGTGGAACCTCATATGTGTATGACAATAATGTGATTTCTCGTGATATATTCTTGTGGACTCGAGGTGTATAACTTGTGAATTGTGATTACGGAAGTTAGAATTTGTGTCATTCATAAAAATTAACACTGTTTTGTTTGAAAATTAGAGTTGGTTGTGTTTTTGTGATGATTGGAAATTGAAATTTTGAATTGAATTATGAATATGAGGTTATTCATTTATTATCTGAAATTTGAAATTAGATTGTTAATTTGAGGTTGTTCTATTTGAAATTTGAGATTACGATATATTGAAATTTTAATAAAAGGTTAGTCTTTATTATAAATTGGATTATATATTACAAATTGAATTTTGTAATCATCAAATAGAACAATTAATTTATGGTTGAATTATATGATTATTAATTATACAAACTGAGTTATAGTTGTAAGTTTTTGTTTATGATTGGATTATTAATAAACTAATCAATAATCATACAAAATAAGTTATAGTTAAGAGTTTACGGTTTCATATAATTATACAAAACAGATTATGGTTGTGACTTTATATTTAAATTATGTAATCACAAAAAATATGGCTGAATCATGTGATTACACAAATTAAATTATAGATGTAGTTTATAGTTGAATTATGTAATAATACAAAATGAGTTATAATTGTGCCTTGTGAGTTTATTATTGAATTATATAATCATACAAAATAGGCTATAGTTGTGATTTTATTTTTGAATTATATAACTACATAAAGTAGTTTATAATTGTGATCTTATGTTTGAATTATATAAACACAAAAAATAAGTTATAGTTGTGAAAGTGGAATAATCAATGTATATATTTCATGTTTAGGTTAATAAAGAAACATAAGCTATGGAGAACCTATTATTGTATCTATTTCTTCATTTTTTTAACACAACTTTATTTTTATAAGAAGTTATTAATTTAATTTTGTTACATGTCTTTATTTATTTTTACAGATAAATGGAAGAAAGTTCAAATACTCTCGATAATTTATCTACTTCAGGAAGATTCAATAATCCAGCTTAGGCTCATGCTGGATTGGTTCTTGAAATAAAGAACTATATCATTTGTTTGTATTGTAACAAGCATTTACAAGGTGGAAGAATAACTAGATTAAAGAAGTATTTAGCTAGGGTCAAAGATAATGTAGAGTCTTTCAAAAAAGTGAGCTATGCTGTGAAATGACAAATAAAGTTTTTGTTTAAAGAGTATTAGCATGAAAAAAAAAAAAAGGCAAACAGTGAATTACAAAATTGGTTGTGGATGTTCTTTTATTAGTACTTAAGATGGTAGTGAGGATGTTGAAGTGGTTGTATTCTTACCTAACAAGAAGGGAATATTGCACCTGATGTTAAGAAAAGAAGAAGACATATATCTAATATTTTTGCACCACAAAAAACTCCTAGAGTTTAGCCTGCAATTCATAGTGCCTTACAATCTAGAGAAACAACTCATAATGTGGACATGATAATAGCTAAATAGTGACATGATTTAGGTATAACATTCAATGTTGCTCACTCTTATTATTGTCAACTTAGGATAGATGTTATTGCCTTTTACAATTGAGGATATAAAGATCCTTCAATTAATGACTAATAAAGAAAACTTTTAAGTAGCTTTGTTAATGAAATAAAAAGTTATTTGGATGAAAGAAGAATGACTTGGGTTACTTATGGGTGGTCAATCATATGTGATAGGTTAGAAAAATAGAAGAAATGAGCTTCTTATTAACTTTTTGGTTTATTATTCAAAAAGGACAATGTTTTTAAAGTCTATTGATACATCCAACCTTGTTAAAAATGTTGATACTTTTTTTAGATATTTAATGATGTTGTAAATGAAGTTGGATTAGAAAATATTGTTCAGTTAATTACTAACAATGATTCTACTTATAAAGCATTGGAAAAGGATTACAAAGGCGGTATAATTCTTTTTATTAGACTCCTTGTGTTGAACATTATGTTAACTTGATGTTATAAAATATAGGAGATGCTAGATATTTTCATATTATTAATGAGACTATACAAAAAGAAAAAAAAGTGCCCAAGTTTATCTGTAATTGTGCACGAGTCCTGAATTTAATGAGAAGGGATTTCACAAATGATCGAAATTTGTGTCATCTTAATATTACAAGATTTGCAACTAATTTCTTATTACTTCAATATTTTATTCTGATGAAAAAAGAGTTGAAGTAATTGTTTACAAGTGATAAGTGGGTTGTATCTTAGTATATTAGGTCTAATGTTGAATTAGAGGTTTCTAGAATTATACTTGAAGATAATAAATTTTGATCCCAAAGTCAATGTGTCATTCAAGGTTTTTCGTTTGACTGATAATGATAAGAATTCAACAATAGGTTATTTATATGATACCAAAGATAGGGTGAATGAAGCAATAAAGGCAATCTTAAAGATAAGATTTCTTTATACATACCTTATTTTGCAGTTATTAATAAGAAATTAGAAAGGCAGTTTTACTATTTGTTGTTTGCAACTGGGGCATTTTTTTAATTTTATTTTTTATTTTAGATCAAGTTTGACACACACAAAAACTGAAGTTAATAGGCAAATGTTATTAACTATTACAACTATTATTGCTTATGAGATAATACAAGATCTCTTAAACTCACAAATAGAGATTTATAAGGATACTTTTGATGATTTTGGGATGCATATATATATATATATATATGAGACCAATTAAAAAGTGATGCTTCAAAGTTGTAAAAGTTTGCAAGTCGAATTATAAGTCAATATGTAAGTTTAACAAGATGTTAAGAGAATTGGAACACATTTAAACTTATCCATTTCAAGAAAAGGAACATATTGAAATATAAAAGATCGAACAACATGGTATTTGTTCGATACAATTTAAAACTTTGAAAAAAGTATGTTATTATCATTATTAAGTTGGATATAATTTCTTGTAATTTCTTAATTATTTAATATTATTTATTTATTAGGATTCTTAATAGAGCAAGTAGTTCTATAAATTCAATTTGCTTTGAATATATCAATCTTTAGCAATTTGGGTTTTTAAGGAATCGAGTTTAATTCATGAGAGTAACTTAGAAGATAATCTTGAATGGAAAAATATTAACATGTCATTTAGTAAAATGAATTTGAATGATAGTGATTATGAGACTCCTCTCAATGATGAGGAGTTTCTATCAAATAAGAATTAAGGTCAATGCGATATAAGTGAATATTCAATTAAATGAAGTTTCAAGTTTTCATTTCTCATCTTCTTTAATTTCAATTATTATATATATATATGTTAAATTTTATATATTCAATATAAATAAAATTATAAATATTTTTATTTCAAGTTTCATTTTTAATTGACTGTTTGCTCGACATGAATTCTTATTATAAATTTTAATATTTAGAGAGCCATAGATATTAATTATTCTTTTTATTTGATGGTTTGATGTAATTTTTATTCTATTTAGCCAATCGTCGAGCTCTCTTCTCTGCCGTTCACTAGCATCCGACACTCGCCAACCAGAAGACTCTAGTGATTGCCATTTTCTTTACATGACATGATTCTGAATTCTGGTGTTGATTTAACGTTTGTGATCTATTTGCATTCTTTTTCCCTCTTATATAGCTCTGTCTGTTTAGTTAGCTACTCGCTCTTTTCCTCAATCAACCCCACGCTGTTTTGTTTTTGCATGCAAGTAAATTTACCTACAGTTGTTTTTTGTATGACCATTTACATAAGATGAAAAAATATAATGGAGAATGATGGGGTGGCTATGAGTTTTGGTATCACCACTCCTTCTTCCTCAGCCCGGCTCTCTCTCTCCCTCTTTTCCTGATCTTGTCTTTGTGTCCGTACAAGGTTGTTTATATCTGTGATGTTTTTTGTGTTCTAACTTCAGATGTTTATTTATGATCAAGTGGATGCATGCAATTACTTATATATATAGTATACATTGTCCATAACTAGGTTGCACTACCTTGTCCTCCGGCTATTTCTAGTTTGTACTACTGTAGCTCTTGTCGTCGACCAGTGTCTTTTCCAAGAATTGATGTAAAGAGAGGTATTTTCTCCTTTTTTCTCTTTTATCAAGTGCTTTGTGTTCTCGTCTTTGTTGCCATCTTTATGATGCTTTTTGCCATGTTTTATGGTTGTAAGTGGTTTAGATTTTAGTGTTGGCTACAAGAAATGGGTGGGTTGCTGTTCTTATCCTTTTTCAATAGTTCTTTTCGCTTATGATACTATCGACGTTTCAGCTGTTACTCGTTACTGTTTGCTGTTTGTAATTGTTTCCTGGCTTATCCAAAACTTGCTCGACGCTAATAAACTGTAATTCCCATGCATCATCACTGAGTTTTAGTTCATTAAGATTTTGGATACAAGACTTCCTTTTTTTGTTAACATAAATTGTGTTCAGTTTTGGTACTTGCTATCAAGTTTTTTTTTTAGAACTAGGAATTGCCATAGGGTGTTTCATACTATACACAGAAGTCGTTATGAAGGATTTCCCTGGTTGATAGAAGTTACCAAGTTTGCTTACAGGGATAAAGATCCCCGTATCTATGGAATCAAAACTCAGATTCGCATGTCCACAGATGCTAACCTTACCCTCATTCTGACAAAGACGCGACAACCTAAGTGCGGATCTTTTTCCAATCTCTGATGTGCCCCCTCTTTTCTCTCTCTTTGATAACACAACTCTTCACTTCATATAAGCTCTGTTGTCTTACCAAATTTGTTGTTATAAAATCGTAAGATTGCCTTTGTTATAAGGTCAGTTAGGCTTCAGTCTTCACTCCTGTGTACATGGGATTGCAAAAGCTCTAGGACTTGATCGCATTAATAGTTCTAGTATTTTTAGTTTCTTAATTATTATTATTATTATTATTATTATTATTATTATTATTATTATTATTAGTATTATTATTATTATCTTTTTCTTTACTCTCACCCTTTTTTTAGTATTTTCTTTATTCTTTAGTATAATTATTATATATTATTCTTACTTTAGTATTTTTTGTGTGGGGTCTATTAGTTTCAGTTTTTACTGCGTTCTTAGGATAGGACTTGTAGGAAATGTAATAGGCACGGTTTAGGTGGGATGTCGTCAGATCGAGCAAATAGATTCAGTGCAAATGGGTTGGTACGCACAATGTGTAAGAATAAAGACGGAGATGACTTCATAAGGATAGGCTCTTGGAACGTAGGGACCCTCACGGAAAAGTCTTTAGAATTGGTTGAGATTTTATATAAGTATAGGATATAAATAGCATGCATTCAGGAGACTAAGTGGGCAGGAGCTAAAGCAAAAGAGATAAGGGGTTCAAATTATGGTACTCGGGTAGCACGCGAAAGCAGAATGAGATAGGCATCTTAGTGGACAAGGGTCTTATGAACAGAGTAGTAAGGATCACAAAGGTCAATGATAGGATAATGGTGGCAAAAATTATTTTAGGCAGTGTGGTTCTCAATATAGTATGTGCTTATGCACCTCAAGTTGGTGCAGATGGACAACAAAAACGCATGTTCTGGGAGGCACTGGACGGGGTGCTTCAACAAATCTCTCATACTGAGTAGATCATCCTAGGAGGGGATTTTAATGGGCATATAGGGGTAGATTCAGACAGATATACAGGCACTCTAGGGGCTTCAGATATGGCACTAGAAATGATAGTGGGGTTGATTTATTAGATATGGCTATAGAATATGAGTTAGCAATAGTAAATACATGTTTTAAGAAAAACGAAGCACACTTAGTGACGTTTCGTAGTCACATAACGAAGACGCAAATTGATTATCTCCTTGTCAGGACACGAGCCAGATCATAGTGCAAAGATTGTAAAGTACTTCCAGTCGTATGCTTATCAACTCAACATAGATTGTTAGTTTTGGATCTAGGGATTAAAGGATGGAGGGCACAACAATTCACCGAGCGATTTTACAAAATCATATGGTGGATACTAGAAGGGGACATAGTGGAACATTTTAGGATGCAGGTTCGATTTAATACAACATGGGATGTGAGTGGGCGTGCAAATCGAATGTGGCAGGGAGTAGCCCTCGTAGTGAGAGAGACCGTCACAAAACTCCTTGAGGTTTCTAAAAGACAGGGGAGGGGGCGGATGGAGTCTTGGTGGTGGTCAAACGAGGTCTAGCGGATGGTAAAGGCAAAAAAGAGAGCTTTTAAAGCTCTGTTGGCAAGTGCAACAGAGGAGGAGCGGGTCACTAATAGCGTAACGTATAGACTGGCAAAACAAAAGGTAAAGAAGACTATCTCAGTGGTTAAAGGAGAGGCCTACGAGAATATGTACAGAGATTTGGATACGGTCAAATGAGCACAAAGAATTTTCAAGATAGCAACAGCTAGGGCCTGTGAGACGGAGGATTTCAACCAAATCTGTTGTATCTGTGACGAATCAGGACAGGTACTCACAGAGACCCAAGTCATCAAAAGGAGGTGGCAGAGATAATTTTATGGCCGTTATAACGATGATATTTTGATCAACATAAAGTCAAGGGAACACCTTGTTTCGGGATAATTTATAAACGGGTACTCATGGGGGAGGATCACAAGGGGAGAAATTACAAAGGTTTTGAGGGTGATGGGGAGTAGACGGGCTGTAGAGCTGGATGAGATCTCTATAGAGGTATGGACGTGATTAGGAGTTGTCGGTATTGAGTGATTAGTCCAACTCTTTAATGTGATCCTTGAGTCAGTCAAAATGTCGGATGAATGGAGATTGAATAGGTTAATCCCTTTATACAAGACCAAAAGAGACATCCAACAATGTCACAACTATCGAGGCATCAAATTATTAAGTCATACCATGAAGCTGTGGGAGAAGGTAATTGAAAGGAGAATCCAGAGAGCTGCTTCTATATCGAACAACCAATTTGGATTTATGCCTAGTAAGTCCACGATAGAAGCAATACATCTATTTCGGAGATTGACGAAATGCTACAGGGAATGAAGACGGGATTTACATATGGTTTTTGTAGATTTAGAGAAGGCGTATAACAGGGTTATGAAGGTGGTTGGAGGCAAAGGGCATTCCTAGGACTTATATCAGAGTGATTAGGGATATGTAGGAAGGAGCATTGACTAGCGTAAGGACGATAGGAGGCGATACGGAAGCATTCTCTATTGGTGTTGGACTACACCAGGGCTCGGCCTTAAGCTCTTGTTTGTTCACTTTAGTGTTGGATGAACTTACCAAAGATATTCAAGGAGAGGTACTTTAGTGTATGTTATTTGCTAACAATATTGTCCTGCTGGATGAGACCAAGGAGGGGATCAATGTCAAGTTAGAACTTCAGCGAGAAGCGTTAGAATTGAAAGGTTTCAGAATAAGCAGGTCCAAGACAGAGTATTTAGAATGCAACTTTTCGGATAACTAGATGATAAACGAGGAATAGGTAGCAATAGATACTGACATCATACCACACAAATCGAGTTTTAAATATCTCGGATCTATCATTCAGAAAGATGGTAGTATCGATAACGATATAGTACATAAAATTCGATCAGGATAGGTCAAATGACAAAGTGCATCAAGTGTTTTATGTGATAAGAAGGTCCCTTTAAAACTCAAAGGGAAGTTCTATAAAATGGTGATTCAGCCAACCATGTTATATGGTGTAGAGTGTTAGCCTACTAAGCATAGGCATATTCGACAGTTGTTGGTAACAGAAATGCGTAAGCTTAGATGGATGTGTGACATTGTCAAAAGAGATAGGATACAGAATAGGGTAGTGAGAGACAGAGTACAGGTACCCAGTATTGCTGACAAGTTGAGGGAGAAAAGACTTAGGTGGTTTAAGCATTTGTGCATGATGCCCTTGGATGCTACAATACGATGCTGTGAGCATATAAACCTTAATGGCTACAGAAGGAGAAAAGGGAGACCTTATAAAACCTGGAGGGAAGTGATAAAGAAAGATATATAAGAATTGATCCTCACTGAAGCAATGGTTAGAATTAAGAAAATCTCACGGGATATAATAAAAGTAAATGACATAATTTAGAGTCCTCGCGTCTCATCCTTACCGCATAGGAGTTTTTTTTAAGGTGTAGGAGGGAAGATTACTACAATGGACGTAGCAAACCACAGGATTTTCGTATCCTCAAGATTGTTCAGTGCAGGTTTCTAGCGCAACTAAAAATGTGAAGATAAGTCTTTGTAGGGCATGTAAGATATTTTTATTTTATTTTATTTTTTATTTTTTATTTTTATTTTTTCATTATTATCCTGTCACATCTGCATATGGGTCTACCGAAAACAGTCTCTCTACTATGTAAGGGTAAGGCTGCGTACTATCAGACTTCTCTAGACCCCGCTTCACCGTAGGACTTCAGAACATGATAATGATGATGATGATGTAATTTTTATTTATTGTATAATGAAACTGTAACATTTTAATTACTTTGTATTGTTCTTAATTTTATATTTACATGAGGATTAAACAATCTTTTTTATATTAATTATAGTTGTTAATTATATGTGAAAAGTAATATTAATAAAAATAAATAGACTGTTGTTATTTCAAATTTCTAATATTATGATTTTTAGAGATATAATTGATATAAAATTATAAATTATACAATAAAATATATTGAGAGATTATTTGTAATTTTAAAAAAATTCAGGAGCGGTTTGTTCGCATGGGGGAATGAATAATGATAATATTCATTCTCATTTTTATTACCATACTCCCATAAGAATAAACCGCCCCGGAATATATAATAAGGAATGTGAATGGATATTATCATTATATATGATGGTTGGTTAAAAGGAAAAGAACAATTACCATTATCATTGATAGTGATTGGTTTGTAAAAAATATTGAGAAATAAAAATTTATTATTTTGTAATTAATTAATTACAATATTTTAATTAATTTATGAATTATATTTTAATTAATTATAATGTAATTTATTATTATTATTATAAATTATATTGTAATTTATTATATTTTAATTAATTAATTAATTCCAATATTGTAATTAATGAATAAATTATATTTTAATTAAAAATGAATTATATTTAATTAATTAATTTTATTGTAATTAATTACCTAATTATATTGTGATTAGTTAATTAATTATATTTTAATGAAGAAATGAATTATATTTATTTATTTATTTAATTGTAATTAATTACTTAATTATATTGTGATTAGTTAATTAATTATAATATAATTAATTTATTAACAATATATTTTAATTAATATATTGGAATTAATTATACTTTAATTAATTAGTATTAAAAATATTTTTAAAAAAATCACTAACGAAGAATGAATTTCATTACTCTACTAAATAAAGGATATGGACGATTTTTCAAAAGTAGGATATTAAATTATTGCCCCAATAATGATAATTAAAAATCAATCATTCACTTTTCATTCCGTACCGGTTAACTTCTTTCTAAACCCATCAACCAATCACCCCCTTAAAAACTATTTTATAAATTAAAAAAATATCTATAACAATACTTAATATTGATAAGGGTATTTTTGAAACTGAATCAGTAGGGTTAAAGTTCTCATTAGGAATTTAGCTTAAGGGCTATTCAGTTCAGGGAACGGTCAAAATATCAACTTGATTCCTTATTGCTATGAATTCCAACCGTAGGATATATTTTTTTCAACGACAACCGTCCGATGAAACTGCAAATAAGCACCATTGAATATACAAACAAAATTGAATTTCAAAACCTCTAGAGAGAGAGGGAGCAACGAAGAAGAAGAAAACCAGAACCTCTTTTCTCCTCTCTCTTATCTTTCACTTGCAAAGCTTCAATCTTTGAAGTATTGTCTTGCATTTGGTCTGATTATTGGCCTCTTCTGTTTCAATCTTTGAGCTGGTTTACGTTATTGTTGTTAATTATAAAACTTGTGTGTGTTGAAATCAGGATTTTTGGATCCAAATTTGAAGGAATTGTAGTGAATTCAGATTGTGTTGCTAGATTTTTGAAGTCTTTTGCTATTGGGGATTTTGTTTGTTTAATTTAATGGAACAAGGTGAGGGAAGCGAATTCCCTCCAAAAAAGACGCCACAATCCGAAAACAACTCCAGTACAGAGTTTCCGGCGAAGAAGCTAGCGAGACAGCTCGATTTCACGCAGGAAAGCTTGGTGTTGCCGGAGCATCCTCAATATCAGCAGCACCATGTGATGGTGGCGGCGCAGAATCAGTTGCCTCCGGTGATGGCGATGCCGCATATGCATCAGCATCAGCATCTTCCAGCTTCGAGGTTTGCATTCAAGTCTCTAGGAAATTGGTTTTATGAAAGTTTGAGTTTTTGGTGTTTGAGGTGGGTGGTACGGTGTTATTACTGAAATTAGCCGGATTGATTTGGCTTTTTTTGAGAAAGGTTTTGATAAAGATTGAATCTTGCGCATTTTTATTGGATAAATGTAAATTTTTGTTTTCTCCTTTGGATTGGCTTGGTTCTGGGGGGAGACTTATTATTTTTTGAAATTCTTTGTTAAATGTTATTCGTCTTTGTGGGTGGGTTTTGGTTTCGCATTCGTATTACTATGTATCAGATCGATCGGTGTGGAGATATGTTCTTTTAATTGTTCTGAAAATGAAGCTTTATTTTGGCTTAATGACACTCACCTTTCACTGGACAAGGAATAAAGAATGGAACTTCATTGAGATAACGCTGGTATATTTCAGACAGTAGAGCAGGGGAGCTGAAGTAACAAAAGAGAAAGTTGTACCATATCTTTTGAAACAGAAATTTAACTCTGAACAACGCTAAGACGATGATTCTCAACAAATAACTTATATGTGTGGTCATTTATATATATCTACAAAATATTCTAGTTAATTAAGGAGATTGTCTCATCTTGCATACATCTTTTTTTTTAAGTTAAAACTTTGCTTCCACGAATGTGGTTATTCATTGTTCTTGCCTTATTTTAATGAAAATAGTAAAAATGAGAGCTAATCTTTTGAAATGTCTCTTGCATTTTACCTTATATCCTCTTTTAGTTCTAGGAAATTCTTGTCCAGGAGCAATAACTCTAAAAGTACTAAACTGTGTGACACCTCTGTTTCCCATTACTTTCACTAACATCATTTTTCCTTTGTCAAGAAAACCAGAGTCTCCAAAATCAAGACCAAGACCAAATGCAGAACCCAAAGAAGGCACTCCTAAGAAGCTAAAACAGTGTAACTGCAAACACTCACGCTGCTTGAAGCTGTAAGTACAATCTTTTTCTGATGCCATAGGTACATCCTTGCAAGTTGTTATACACTTGACATATGAAGTGCTCTTCCTAAGTTTTGATTCACTGACTTCTAGTTACTGAGTCCTGTTTATGCAGCTTACTAGAGCCCTTTTAAAGTACCTTAATATTATAAACTGTATGCACTGTGCTTTTGTTTAGCTGTCTAAGTTACAGCTCATAAATGATACACGATATCATGAACATAAAGCTAATGTACCATATCTTGAATTCTTGTCAGGTATTGTGAATGCTTTGCTTCTGGAACATATTGTGATGGTTGCAATTGTGTAAACTGTTATAACAATGCCGAAAATGAGTCTGCAAGGAATGATGCTGTTGAAGCAACATTAGAGCGTAATCCAAATGCATTCAGGCCTAAAATTGCTAGCAGTCCTCATGGAACACGGGATAGCCAGGTATGATGGTTAACTTGTGTAGGGTGATCTCAATAGGATAAAGCTTCTAGATTTCTGCAGTTAAACATTCTAATAGTGGTTATTCTTGTCTTGAGGGGTTACTCATCACAATTTTTAAGCAAATACTGATATGATCTTCTGACAGAATTAACTTTCAAGCATGAATTAATGTATCTCTCCATTGAGAATTTTCCTCGTATTGACTTGGGCATAGTCTTATTACAATTTTTGAAATGGATAACCAAGTAGAAAGTAATTGAAAGTTGCTATTTTCTGTGCTGCTGCCTTCATATGTTAAAGATTCTGGATTCATTTGGTCTGAAGATAAACAGCTTTCTCTTAAATTAGATGAGCTGGTTTAGATGCTATTATCAAATTTTCTATTATTCTGTTGTCCTTCAGATTTTGATGCATAGCTCAGTTCATTGGTTAAATATTGTTTTAATTGAAACAAAGATAAAGATGAGGTGGTGAAAAATCAAATGGTGCTAGTTGCTATGAAATTGTTCCAATTACATTTACTCTGATCTCCATTGACCTTTTTTCTTTGAAATAGACTCTTCAGTTTATTTTATCAATGTTGGACTGAATCTTTGTATTGTTAATGAGCATGTGAACTCGTTTTCAATATTTGCAGGAGGAAGCTATATTGGCAAAGCACAACAAGGGATGTCACTGCAAGAAATCAGGTTGCCTCAAAAAGTATTGTGAGTGTTTCCAAGCTAACATCCTATGCTCTGAAAATTGCAAATGCATGGACTGCAAGAATTATGAAGGAAGTGAAGAGAGACAGGCTCTCTTTCATGGTGATCAAGCCAACAACATGGCATATATTCAACAGGCTGCAAATGCTGCAATAACTGGTGCTATTGGATCCTCTGGTTATGCGTCGCCTCCAGTATTAAAGAAGAAAAAAGGCCAGGAACTTTTTTACGGGCGAGCAACTAAAGATCCAGCATATCAAAGGCTTGGACATTTTCAACAGGTGAACATCCTTTGACTATTAGTGATCCCTCTGGTGTTAAAGAATATGATTTTCATCCAAAATCATCTTAGCTAGCTATGCATGCCTTTTAAGACGAAGATAAAATATATTTACTGTTCTTTTTCAATCTTCTTAGGTGCTGGATATGAACATTTTGAATTTAAACATTAACTGCTGTCTGATTTTATGTTTATGTTTTCTGATTGAATCATTATTCTATTTATTGCATCAATGAGGTGATTTATTGGTTACTAGTGTGTGATGTCCATGTTTAGCAGGCCACTCAGACGAGGCCTTCTCCACCATCCTCTTTGTTGTTTCCTAATCCAGTTGCTGGTAGTGGTGCCGCTACGTCATCCGGTGCTTCAAAACTCTCATATAGGTACAATGAAATTCTTTTGGGAAACATGATATACTGCTAAAATGCCTCTCAAAATAACTAATATTTATTCTATCATCGAAGGTCTCTGTTAGCAGACATTATCCAACCACAGGACTTGAAAGAACTTTGCTCAGTCCTGGTTGTTCTGTCAGAAGCAGCTGCGAAGACCCTTGCAGGTATGTTATTATTCAATAACAAGCATGGATATGTTACCTTTATTGCTATACGCGATGTATGTAGTCTGTATCTCTGCTGCAAGACATGAAAAATTTTACGCATGATCATTGTGAATGTTTGATATATGCCAGATTGGGTTTTAGAAGTTTCAAGTAGATAGGTAGTACAACAGCGATAAGAATCTTTGCATGTTTGGGCTTTCTCTCTCTCTTTCTATTTTCATTTTGCTATACCCAATAAAGTTATCAGTGTAACTAAACAAGAGAAGTCCCATCTCAATCTAAGTATTTCTTCTAAGATTCAGTAGTCACTTTTATAGACCTGATTTGCAACAGGAGAAAAACCTATTTACCAATGTCACATGCACACAAGAAGATACATGCGTATATTCCATGCATTTGCAGACATCTCAAGATGGAGCTGCAACCTAGCAGAATTTTTTAAGTATCCATGTAGCTTTTTAAACCTGCATTTGTGTTTTCATGTGGGAGCCGATAAAATAATACGACGTTCAATTACTCTTTTATTGTAAATATGCTTCTAGTACTAAGATTATTTAGCATTTTATTGACTGAAAGAGACGGAGAAAATTGAAGTGTACTGTCAAACTTTTTTCAGTGGTTGACTAGTGGTGTTTCTTGTGAAATTTTTATGGATCCAGAAGAAAGAAATGTAATAGAAAAGCGCTTGGAAGATAAAGCTGAAACTTGTCTCGCCTCTTCAACTCAAGGAAGGTTTCAGAGTCAGGACTCTGTTACGGAAAAAGTTGTCACTAAAGATCATTCAAGTATAAACCAGTACAGTAATGCTGACCCTGATGATTTAAATCGTGATTGGGCTGATGCACCAAAAGGAAGGCCAATGTCTCCTGGAACTTTGGCATTGATGTGTGATGAACATGATACAATGTTCATGGCAGCTGCTTCGCCCAGTAGGTTAACAGGTCCTGGCTGCAACACTTCACAGTTGCCTGACGGCCAAGGTGTGACAGAGGTTTACGGAGAACAAGAAAGGATCATCTTAACTAAGTTTAGAGATTGTCTCAATAGGCTTATCACGTTTGGAGAAATTAAAGGCAAGGATTTCTCTCTCTTTCAAATTATGTAATATAATACATGGATAATTATGAAAAACAGGAATGCTAAGCCAAGATTGATAAGTTCACAACATAATACTACGAATAGAGTTTCTCTTTATCGCTGCTTATTAATGAGCCAATTTTTCATTGAGTAAACTGATAAGGCGCCTTTCGAGTATTATATTGCTGTAATATTTGAATTCTCAGTTGCAAGTGTTTAGGCTAATACAGTTTAGAACATGTTTCATCAATGAAAACTGCATATGGCTGTTATCACTAAGTGCATACTAGGTAAGATGGCTTCTCGGCAATTAGAATGCCCGAAGTTATTGTGCAGGCTGGACATCTATGTCAACCACATAACACGAGAACTGAAATTATTTGGCTTCCAACTGTTCAGACATGATGCAGACGCCAAGCCATAACAAATGCATAACTTTGTTAATTTGTTATGTTTTTCTTGTTTTACTTATTGGGAAGTAAAAATCAATTCCACTTCTTGCAGAGACAAAGTATACATTAGCCAGAAGCGAATTAGGGAATGTCAAGGACCCATGGAACAATGGTGCCGGGATGGCCAGAACTGGATCAAACAACCTACATGTTCCCTTGAGCAATGGCACTGCCAAGTCTGTTGTTCCACCAACTGCCAAGCCGTCCCATTTGGTGGCATCTACAGTTGCCACTTCTGTTTCTGGACTTCCAAAAATATCAGCCCTTCCTCAAAACGGAGATAACAAGCCAAAATCTTGAAGAATAACTGGAGAAATTTGCTTTGAGGATGGGGATCAAGTTAAGCCACTGGATTTATGTAATCCTGAACTGATGGAGCAATTTGCAAGTTAGCGGGGGCCTCACTCTTTGACAATGGCCATCATGTTATTTAACTCTTCACTGACGCTACGACCCCGATTGAAGTCCGACTTACAATTGCTGAGTCTTGAAACTGCACAGCACATCGTAGATATTAAATACGCCCCATTGACCCCGTAGATTGTACTACCGTGTGGTAGAAGTCAAGAGAGTGTTTGTTTCAAGGAAATAATTATTCTGAAGAATAAAATAGATTAGAAATAAAACAGAAGAATTTATTTTTAGAAATTTTTAATAATGATGTATTTATAAATATAAATTTAGATTGACAAAATAATAATTAACAAAATATTTCCTATACTAACTACTTTCTTAATATTATTATTAATTATTATTCTTCTTACTATTGTATATTATATATATTATAGTTATTAATTTTTCTTATTATTGTTATTATTAATTTTATAATAATTATTAGCAGTAATTTGTTATTATTTATTTTTTAAATTTATTATTAACTTTGCTAAGATAAAGAAATATTTTATATATACTATAAATTCAAGAAATAAGATTTTTATTCCGTATTATTTCATCCTTTTCTCTTTTTCATTTGCTTTTTATTAAGAGGGAAAATAAAGAATAAGTCAGTGGGTATTTTAATAACCTATTGAGAGCAACGTTAGAGGAATTTGAAACGACGTCTCCACGATAAAGACGCCCATCTATTCGACCAATCATTATCTGATATCGGTTCCAATAAGTATAAACATTCAACTAGTTTTGGAGGGGTACGCCAGGCCCTTGCAGCAGTGCAACGCATGGGCGACGCGCCAGTGACTCAATAGCAAGCTATTGTAATAGTCACTGCCCCTATAAAAATTAATTTAATATCATGTGAGTCAATGACCCACGTATCAGATATTAAACTGATAAGAACAGATACTACACTTGATCTTAGCCAAAAGGCCGAGAAAG
>JANZLF010000221.1:10350943-10364367 GCA_026546835.1 Erythroxylum foetidum | reverse complement strand
TGTCAAAACTTCCTTCTAGAGAAATGTTCCTCTATGTCTTAATTTCATAATGCCACAAGAATCATCCAATTCGGAGCCCTACGTCAAAAGTTATGCTCAAAATATTTCCGACATGTACATATTCTAACACATTTTCCATGTACGATTATTTCCATCCAGAAATTAACATTCTTAATCCCAAAATTGACATTCGATGTCTTCATAACAATTTTAGCCTTATGTCTCTAGTTTAATTCAAAATAAGAATCACCTCATTTTGTTTCCCAGATCAAAAGTTATGCTCAAAATACTCTCAGATATTCATAATCCAAAACTGCACTCTAATCTGAACTTCCATTCACAATTTAAAGATCTTAGGGGCAAAATTGACATTTAATTTCTTATATGATTTGTAGCCCCATGTCTTAATTCTATTTCGCCTCAAGAATCGCTTCAATAGGATCACCACAGATCTCGAATTTCTCAAAATACTGAACTATGTTCGAAAAATTTTCCGACTCAATTTGATTAATTTAATCACCATTAATTTAATCTCATAAAATTACAAATTTTCTATGAGGATGTAGGAAATTGTCTTAGGAATCCAACGCTGCAAGAATCAACTCAATCGGATGTCGGATGTAAAAGTTATGAGCAAAAGATTGGAAGAGGGTCAAGAGCGGGTCGGATTAGGGTCCGGTCGGACCGGGTTGACCCGGCCGAGTCGGGCTGGAAGTCGCGACGCGCATCGCAAATCGCGATCTCGCGATTGCGACGCCACGCGTCGCTACCGCGAGACGTGCGATTGATTTTTTTATTTTTTATTTTATTTTTTTCACTGAACTTTAAAAATTCATAACTTTTCACTCAGAACTCCAAAAATTGCAAATTTGGTCTCTATAAAAAGCTTGAAGGAAGATATACAACTTCCATGAAGAACTCGAAAATGAATTCCATCTCTAAAATGATCAAATTTCTAATCAAAGATTTAGCCCAAATAATACATACCTAAACAAAGACCTTAATTTTGAAAATTCATATCTTTCAACTCCAAAATCTAATCATATCATATTTTATATCGATGCAAAGCTTGGAGAATCCTCTACAACTTTCATGAAGGACATAAAAATCAATTTGACCTCTAAGGAGGTCCATTTTTCAGTCAAACGTTCTGTCCTCTAATAATCATGCTAAAACCATATCCGAACACTGTAAAAATTATAACTTATTTTTCCTTGATCGAAAAATTCCATTCTTTATATCAAAATCAAGATCAAATCAAACCCTTCAACTTTCATGAAGAACTTCAAGGCTAAATTAATCTCTAACTAGGTCAATATTCTAGTCAAAGTTTCAGCCATAATAAAAGTCAACCCTATCACACCTAAACTTTGACTGGGCATAACTTTCACTCCCGATATCGAAAAATTGCAAACTTTATGGCTACAGAAAACTCTCAACATAACCTACAAGTTTCATGTAGAACTTTTTCTCAAATTTTGACTAAATCAAAAGTCAACTCTTAATGGTCAAAAAGTCAAACTTTCTAAATTCTTCAAAGTGTCACACTTTTTCTTTTTAATTCTTGCTATTTAACTTCATTTAAATTAACTCATCCACTTTAATTTCATAAACCATACTCATCTACTCAAAACCCGAAGGTATCAAAATCAAAATCATTCTTTTCTTATGAATCTCCTCAAAGCATAATTACTTTTATTTAACAAAACATATATAAAACCACTCATTTACTTTCACTTCATATTTCTAAATTTCACTCAAAAATCGGGGTTCAACAGAATAGAGCCCGGCCTCTACCGCCGTCACTCCAGGTATTATCCTCTTTGACATTTGCGTGAGTCACAACTCGAACACAAGACCTCAAGGTTTTGTTCCGCTTTAAGCGAACGCCTCTTACCATTGAGCCAATTCACGCAAGTGCCAAAGAGGACAATACCTGGAGTGACGGCGGTAAAGGCCGGGTTCTACAAATTTTGACTATCAATTGACTACCAATTGGTAGTTTATATTATACTCATTGACTACCAATTGAGCTACCATTAATTAAAATAGGTCATAAATAAGATAAAAAATTTCATATATGAGATAACTTTAATTATCTCAGGTCAAAAAATTACTTATACAATTATTGCAATGAAAATTTTTATAGATATATAAATAATGTTTCAAATGAAATTCTTATATAGGATTAGTTCGATAAATTTGTTCTTTAACAAACAATCTTACATTTGTTTAAATAGGTCTAGTCCTTACGAACAGAAGTGAACGAAACTCTAGTTTAAGCATTACTAATAACGATTTGTTTTTAGGTTTAATTGATGATAAGTTATTTGAATAGAATAAATTTTCGATACTTCAATAATATTAAAACTAGAACATTTTTCTTACTCATTTTTATCATTAAATCAAAAATAAAATTACTATTACATTGTTTTACTTATTATAAAATACACGTCTGTTAATATAAAATATAAACTGATTTTCGTGACACTCTACTTTATTAAAATAATATATTATACTAGTATAATTAACACAATTTATAATTGAATTAATGTTATTAAATTAAATAAAGTTTTAAATTTAACAAAATAAGTTATCGTTTTATTCATAAAGGATTTTAAATTATCAGTAACCAAATATCTCCACAGAATTGATACGTCTACCTTGTAGTTGTAGCAAAGTCGAAGTTACTCTCCAACCATTCAAGCAGGCACAGGTGAAGCATATTTATTATTAGTGAACCTTTCAAACAACCGGAGTTACACAGTAATTCATCCTAGAAACAGGACTTTATTGCTTGCACTTTCAGGGTTTTCGGACTAAAAAAAAAGCTGATAGCACCAAGTTTACCTTACTGGACTGCGTAAGGTCTGCTGACTGGAATATAAAGACTTGCGCTCTATAATCGTGACTTTGTTCCTGTAGATGAGGAAGTAGATGCACTCTGCAGGAAACAGAGTTTCATTAGTTTCATAATTCTTCATGGGCACAATTCTTTAACGTGTCCTGGATGCGTAGAACAGAGTCTATGTGCTTGCAGGTACACAAGGGAATTAAGGAAACATAGGCATTTCAGATAGCTCAGTTTCTCAGGAAAGAAGAAAAAGTAGAAACAAAGAAATTATATAAAAAAGAAAAATTCAGGAAAAACATTTCACACCGGGTAAAATGGATACCAACACGATCTTCAATCAAGATATTGAATAAAGACGTCTTCACTTTTAAGGGATTCCAATGGAACATATGGCCATATCTTGGGGATGAAAAGCTACAATTAAGAATAGTATTCTTACCAAAAGAATGCCCTTCGTGGCCCTTTCTTCCAGACACCGTGATGGTTTATAGAAACCACCATATGTTTTAGACCATTTCTTCAAACTTGAATATATATGTTTTGGCCCCATCGAGTCTCCCCAGAAAACAATTCCCCCACTGCCAAAGACGAACCATTCCAGTAAGACTACAGCAGTATTTACATTAGTCTGTATTCACCATAGACAAAACAGAATTTTGACATACATATTATTCATAAATGCTTCACCTGATTTCATCATAAGCAAATAGAGGAAATTTGTGAAACATATTATGCTTACAAAGCTCAACTAGCCAAAGCAAAACGTGAGAATCAATGAAAGCACCCACCGATAAGATGGAAAACTCATTCCAAGAATAGAAGCAATATCAAGGTCTGATGCTCGAATTACCACTCCCTCATCGAGAACATTACATGCCTCGTTCACCACTGGAAAGAGGATCATCTCAATTATATCTAGGTCAGTGACATTTATAGGCTGCAAAAGCAATTCAGTATACTTGCATTAGTAGTTTGTCGACTGAAACTAGATTTATGGAAGCATCCATAACTATGCACAATGACACAGACTCTGTCATCCTAAAGAAAGTTAATTGCAAGCCAATGGTAGCTTTGCACAAACTAAAGTACTTTTCCATTAGGCATGATATTCGCAATCCGTCTGGACTCCTCAATGATTGGTATCACAGAGGGATCAGGTTTTGGCTTACTTCCCTTCTCATACAAGTAGTATCCCCTACCATTGTTTTTACCTGACGTGAGATAAGCATAAATAAATTCAGATCAAGCAATCACCAAAAGTATTGTCACGTAGAAATTGAAAATATCATCCAAATGAAAATAATCTCCATTACCATTACGTCCATCTTTCATTAAAAGGTCACCTAGTGGAGACTGGAATGTACGACCAGGAAACACTCTATCAAATTCCTCCCTTACTGCAACACCAATTCCATATCCAGCTACATCCTGAAGCCTGCAAGTATAGTGAGACAGTTTATAGCCACAACTAGAACACAGGCAAAGGAGAATAATCCGTGCATAGACAAATATCAAATTGAGATATTGATAATGCAAAAGTGTCTCAATCACATTTCTTTCCATAGCCTCAAAAAATCTTTTTATTACACACATTTGTATATTTTACGAGGTTAAGGGATTTTCTTTTCAAAGGATAGGATAACTAGTACTTCTAATAATAGAATCAGGGCTAAGGATCTAACAACTAATGAATTTCAGCTATGATATTAAGACATACTATCATCCATCTCGAGTTCCATTGCCTATTGGAAAGTCCTTCCATCGGATGCCAACATCCACTTTTTCTTTCAACATTGGAATCCAAATCAAATTATATGGCAAATAAATTCCCAAATTTTGCCCTAACACGGTCGGGTACACAATTACAATTCAAAGGAAGCTGTTAATTATTAACATCTCCAAATGTAAATTTTCCAACATAATTATCTTAAAGATGTCGCTTGTAGAATAATCCTCATTTTAAATGTTTACATAAACAAGTGAAAAAAAAATTCAATGAAGTAGTTTAAGGAACCTGAGAAGCAACTGCAACAGAAAATATCTTATTTTGTTCCAAGGCATGACAAACCTAAGAGTACAATAGAGAAAGCCTTGGTAGCATACTCTACACATGCAACAAAGAGAGAACCTACGCAGACAGGTTTCTGCAGTCAAGTTTGTTAGATCAGCATATTGAACATTCAACGTAAAGTGCATGGGAAACACAGCTTAACCATCAACTCTCAGTGCATCATACATGATAATTTGCAGCATATATTGTACATATTGGCAGAGAAATTAAACATGATTGCATACTTTTCCTTGGCAGAAAAGCAAAATAATTATCATCTTGCAGCCAATACTTTTCCAGTGTCAAGGAATATAGTAGTCATGGCAATAATTAGCTTGAGAAGGTCGAAAATTGGCTAAAACTGTAAAACATTGGCCAGTGATACACCATGCAACAGGAAAGGATAGCATCAAGGAAAGATTATTACTGGAATGGGCCAATAGGGAAGCCAAAGCTCCTGATCACCCAGTCAATTCTGAACAGATCCACACCTAAATGGACCAAAAGATGTGCACCTTGAGCATATGGGAAGAAAGTCCGGTTGACTGCAAAGCCAGTGCAGTTACCCACCACAACAGGAACTTTCTTTATTTGTTTCGCAACGGTCATGAGATCTAGAATTGCTTGTGCAGAAGTCTTATCAGACCGTACAATCTCCAGAAGAGGCATCACGTGAGCAGGACTGGCCATTAAAGATGTAAGTCATACAAATTACAAAATACAGTCAAAGTATAAACATAGCTATATTAGAGACCATCATCGTAATTCGAAAAGGTTGACTGAGATATATAAAAAATTATCATATTTTAGGTAGTCTCAATATACAGCCAACAAAATGGTCGCACAGACACTGAACAAATAGAGAAGAAAGATGATTGTAACCTGAAAAAGTGTGCGCCAATGATGCGATCGTGAGAGGTGGTCTTCTCTCCAACTAAATTGAGGTTAATAGTAGATGTATTAGTTGCCAAAATGCAATGAGGTGGGCAGACCTTCTCAATTTCAGTGAAAATTTTTTGTTTCAAGGGAACATTCTCAATAACTGCCTGCAGATTGAAGTGACAAACAACTTTTAACAGATTGCACAATAGTTTCTAATTAATAGAAAAAAGACTATTAAAATCCCTTTCATCATCATTGAATAAAAGTGGTACTGAACTAAGAGTGAACGCAAAAAAAAATTCACAAGAATCCCAACTGAACAACTTGATTAATCTGTTAGCCAACCACGCTAAAATACTCCAAGTAATTGCCATGATAACAATGTTGAGTTAAGAAATTGAGACTTAAGCTCACCTCAATGACCATATCCACATCTTCAAAATCTGAGTACTCCAATACTCCTTTGAGAAGCGAAAGGGCTTTATTTGCGCTGTCCTGTGTCAACTTTCCTCTTGTTACTAAACTTTGAACATTGGCTGCCACATAAAAAGGGATCAACACCAATCTCTTTCTCTATCTAAAAGGCTTCAGGTTAATTTTTTTTAATCTTTTTATGCAAAAACTAAGCTCCTGGTGTGTTGTCCCACTTTCATAGCGAACAAGTAGGAAACATCCTCGTGAAATACAAAAAAGAAAGTCGATGTGTGTGGTAAAGTATTTAAGTCAGGAAAATACAAATCTTCAATTTATACAAACATGATAATCATAGTTAGGCATTCTTCTATGTAATTTTCATTCTCTTAACTGCACTGCAAATCAATAGAGCCCATAATGTTTATAACTTATATTGTTACACTACTGATACTTGGAAAAACTGTGCAAAATCTATCATGAACTACTTAAAGAAGTGTCCATTTTCTTCGATAAGCTGACAATCCTCACTGGCCAAATCATCATCCAACTCAAATATTAGCAAACTGAAGATCCTCTATTAATCAGAACAAGTCCAACACAACTGATGGCCTATTTTCTAAATAAGTAATATAACAGTCCTTGACCTTAATAAGTACCTTCTATTGTTTTTGTACCCTTCAGAAGATATTCAGAATTGATTTCTTTGAGTACAACATATGTGTTGCTAACAATTAAAGCAGTAGCTATGCCAGAACCCATTAGACCTCCACCAATAATGGCAACTTTCTTTATGTGCCTTGGCTTGAGACCAGTATCAGTAACGTTGGGAACCTGTCAAAGTAAATAAGTTGAATAAGCACAGGAACTTGGATGTTATTTGCTACAGAAAACATTATCAAGATCTATGATTTTTTTTTCTAGAAAGGGTGACATAAAAATTCCTACAACCTATTTAAGAGCAAATCTCTGAAGACAAATATGAGTGAAAGTTGACGAAAACACCAGGATTTGCCAACAACTACTGTGTGAAAGAAAAAATAGCCTAGATTGAAATACATATATAGTATTTCACATGCACAAAGAGAATCTGATAAAATAAACACTCCTACAACAGAACATGGTCATAAGATTAAAACCACAGTAGAAATCAAATAATCACGCGTTTACTAAAGTAAACAGATATAAGTAGCACATTCGGTAGAAAAATTTTGACAATGTATGAAACACTATGCATAAAAATCCACATGAAAAATGTAATATATGATGTGTTAGCAGAAATTCTCCAGAATACCAATTTCTGATACTTTATGGTCATCAGTTCATGCAGGAATTGACCCCAAAACTAGGGCACTATAGCGTGACATATTACTACCTTTGATGTTGCACGCTGGGCTAGAAACACGTGAACAAGACCTTTTGCAGTGTCTGATAAGACTAATTCCTTGAATGCTTTTGCCTCCTGCAATAATAAAAAATCCAAATGTATGACTGGATCTCCATACAGATATTATACTGCACCATCATGCATTGATTGTCCATGGCTAACTCTAGGACATAACATACTGCCTCATCTAAGGAAGATCAAATGCCATGTACAATAAAGGAAGAAAGAGGAGATCCACAGAACAGAATAACTTTTTAGCTAACAAAGAAAATAAATTACATCGAACTAAACAGAACAGCAAAAAAGTACCTTCAGAACTCCATTGTATCCTCCATGAGCTATTCCTTCCTCAATGACATCAAGGCATGCATGATGCTGGGGCAAGTTTGGCGCAGTCCTCTTTGCTTGTTGTCTTGCAGCTTTCAGTATTTCTCTTGCTTCAGACAGGGAAACAAGCTTATCAGTCCTGTGAAGAGAACGGATCCATGGTTTGTGCCTGTCTGCAATATCTAAAGCCCATTGACGAGATACTTTGAGCAGGTCTTGAGAAGCCACGATAACATCAATTAAACCTAGTTTATTCCCTTCTTCAGACACTATTGGCCTGGATAGCTGCAAGCAATTCAATTAACGTAACACAAGCATGCCTTAAAGAGCATTAAACTCAACAACCAATTAAGATCCTAAGTATTGCCGGCAAAAGAGAATTGATCATGATAATCGATAGCAGCAAACTGGGTCCTCAAGCAGTCGAAGTATGAAGGATATTTCAAGGGAAATTTTAAAAAATTTGTGACACTACTTCTGTCATTCATCAACTATAACAAAGTACAAAGGAGAATTATGCTAGATATCTTTTGTTAGCAAACCACTCATCCTAGAAGTTTAAGCTATTGTGAGAGGCTCAATAATTGATTAAATATTCTTCTGGCATATGTCTGTAATTGCAGCATTCAAATGACAAGCTTTTATGCAGAACATGGGCAGAAGGTTTACCAGCATCATTTCAATGGCCTTTGACAAACCTACAAGCCTGGGAAGTCGTTGTGTTCCTTTAAAAAGAAAAAGAAAGTTCAAAATTTTCAGTTCACAAAACACACACATATAATTTGTATATATCAATGCCAAATTTTTGTCCATGATAATTGCAAAACTCTTAGTAAAGGAAGTAATCCCACCTCCAAATCCAGGAATAACTCCAAGCGTCAACTCTGGCAAGCCAAGTTGAGTTTTTGGCGCAGCAACCCGAGCATGACATCCCTGTAAAACCCAAACATAGATTATTAAATTCTGCAAAAAGAAAAATTGAATCACAATAAACAAACTCAGTTTTCATGAAAACCCGAACCAATGCAAGTTCTAAGCCTCCTCCAAGAGCTAATCCTTCCACGGCAGCGACAACAGGCTTCTTGCAATCTGCAGTAGCCGGCAATTGGATTGAAAAAAAAAAAAAACCTCAATGATCCAAATTCCTAATTCAAAAGTAAACGTTGGGATCAAATAAGTACTTACCCTCGATGCTGTTGACCACAAGATCAACGGACACATCTGGCATAATCGATGCATCCCCTGCCAAAGACACAACAACAACACGCCGTAGTGAGAGTCCAAACGGTCAAAGTAGAGTATAATCTAGCAAAAAGCTTGCGAATATGCCAAACAGCTCATACCACTCTCATGAATCTTCTGGAACACATTGATGTCAAAACCACCAGAAAATTTCCCGCCCTTGCCTTCAAAATCATCAGACCCAAATTAAACCAACCAGTGGAACAATCCGATTTCTTCATCACCGTCAGTAGCCTACTAAAGAACCTCAAAAGAGTAAGAGAAGTTAAAAACAAACGAAATTAACCAGTCAAAACGATAGCCTTGACGTCTACTCTCCTCGTAGCCTCGTGGAACTTCTCCTGGAGTCCGGCAATCACTGCAACAACCACAAACTCAATCAGTTAAGCCAAACAAGACCAGCAGGCAGCGGCAGCAGTAGTAAAACCAAAGTCGAGCAACAAAAGAGAGGGCGACCTGGAAGAGCCAAGGCGTTGACGGGAGGGTTGCTGATGGTGATGACCGCGACGCCGTCGTGGCCAACCTCCAGGGTGACGTGTGGGTGAGGTTTCGCCATCGACGTTTCGTTTGATGAGATCAGATCAGACTTGGTTAGTAATGGAAGTTCGGTTGAGAGTACAATGACGAGCAGTCACCATTCTACTGTTCTTCAGAGATTTTTACTGTAATGTTTACAGTAATTTATTTTTTGAATGTACTTTGGCGTGAAATCATGTACACATTAAAAAAGATTCAATATTTGTATTTTATAAACACATATACGATCTCTATTATAAGATATTTGCAATTTTTCATTGGTGGAAATTGTGTTTGTTTGCTTCATACAAACGTAACGGTGTGCTTTACAATAAAGCACATATACACAAACTACAAACATTCTATTAATAGATTTTTTTTAAAATTTAAAAGTTTAAATATTTTTATTATTTTTTAAAATTATAAAATTAAATATTTTTTAAAATTTAAAAATAATTAATCCATAATTTTATGTTTCTTATATCAAAATTACTTATTTTAATTTTAGTTATCGATAGTGAACCGGGGAAAAAGAAATGTAAAACCTGGTCCAATACCCAAACTACCCTCAGATCTTTCTTGCTTTCTTCTTCATCCCAACGGCAGCTGAGCTGAGAAGACTGAAGTACACAAGAGACCGCTAAAACCCTCCTAGAATGTCGACCTCGAAGTTTGTTTCTCGGTTATCGTCTCGGTTACAGCCCATTGCTCTCAAGTTCAACAAAAAATCCATCTCTTCGTTCCAGTCCTCCACTCCTCTACTGGTCTCAGCCTCTTCCAGGCGCCTCTCTCGCCCCTCAAGGTCTCTTTTGTTTTTTCCACTCCTTTTGCTTTTACCCGCTCCTCGGTTACATTTCCACTATAATACTTTAACTGGGTATGCTTTTACTTTGGTTTTTCAATTTTTGTTTTGGTTTATAGATTACCTCTGCAACTGAGCTGTGTGGGATCGATGATGCCATTGCACAGTGCAACAGCTTTGTCGAGGTTGATATCAAGCTTGTCCAATGAGTCCGATAGCTGGGCTCTAGTGCCTCAAGGTGGTTTCCAAACTACATAATTTTGCTGTTAAGTAGGCATCTAACATTACGCACACCAACTGCTTGTTTATTTTGCTAACTCAAGAGATGCTTGTACATATTGTTTATAAGCTACACAACGTACTAGTCCATATGATCGATCGGATACATTGTGCATTGTTTTCAGTTGTAGCTACAAGTAGGCCGTTAAGCATTTCCTGTCCAGTGGTGAAGATGTCATGTCCGTAATGTTTCTCTAGTTGGGTTAAAACAGAGGATTATGTTTGACTAGTCTCCAGGGATTGAGATCCTTAAGAAAGACGGAGGATTTGAAAACATTTGGGAGGTCATCATAGAGAGATTTTAAGAACCGATTTGTTGCCATATGACTTCTAAACTAGTTATATCATTGGAACTTCAGTTTTTTGTTACAACAGTAAATTCTTTATGATCCTAAAATCTCAGTACGTTATAAAGATTTATGACTTGGATAGCCGTAGCTTGAGGACTCTTGGTCATCACTACCATCATCGTAACCTACTTTTTTCAGGGTGCTCAGCTTTGTTTGTCATATTGCAATATGGGTTGTTATAGAGTTTGAGTATAAAAATAAGGTAAATGATATGAATCTCTGTTGTAGCTTTACTCATTTTTTAAAATATTCTTATTATTCTAAATTTAAAAGTACTTTGCAGTGTCAAACATGGTAAAAGAGACTTTTTGTTGGATTTTTGTATTTTAATACAGAATGTTATGTGACAAACTAGTAAACACATGATAAAGTCTGTATGATTGCTCTTATTTGATAGCGAATCATATTAAAATATCTGGACAAAAATTAGTAAAAAAATAAATTTTCGTGTTTCTAATACCCTAAAATGTATTTTAAATAATTTTATACAATAAGTATGTTGTATAGAATGAGCAAAATCAAATGGGAGGTTCATATATTTTACTCGCAAAAATATTATGTTTAATTACAAATTCATTGAGAAAGAAATTTATTAAATCCCTATAGTGAAAACTAAATAATTAACCAGTTGTATTTAGTTATTTAGTTAGTTAACTAATCTCATATCAGAACCATTATGCCTAAGGATACTGAACATGCATGTCTTTTTATGCCAACGGATAATTGTGAGGATAGTGTTATAGTGATTGTCCTTTTGGAGTTGTACTCCAGTTGTCAAGAATGTTGATGTTTTAACAGATTGGAATCGAGAAGTTTGATCTAAACATAAAGATTTGGGCTGTGTTTTATTCCTAATATCGTGATTCATAAATTTGAACAATTCAATGAAGTTGTAATCTTCACACCATAAAGTGCCAATTTCTTTGATCTTTTTTGGGTTCATATATGTATAATGAATTTTGCTGTACTTATCTTTTCAGTAGTTGGCCAAGGCTATATGGATATGAAGTGACTTATATCTTGTATGAAAGCTCGGTGGCTTAATAATAAGGGCACCTTTTAATGGAGTGGGTAATTTAGTGGCTTTAGAGAATGGAAAGTGGCATATTTTGCTTCTTTCTGCCACCACTTTGTAGACAAGTGAAGGAGATATCAACCATAACACTTCAAAGTTCAAACTATGGCTCATGAAGTTGTTCTATTTATCATGCTTGGCTATGCATATTTCTTATTTGAATTAGATTGTTGATTAGTTCTTTACGTGGAATGTCTGTATTGCAGGTATCTCAATGCCTTTATGACAGTTTTAAACTTTCTGGAGGAGAGCATGAAGTTGATTTTGACTTTTAGTATGATCCGATTTTCATTTCTTAGATACTGATACTGATGCTGGGGATTATCATATAGCCACTAGCAACATGCAGTAGAGCTATATACCCTTTTTCGTTTTGTTCATTGTAGCTGTTTGTTATCTCCTATGAATGTGATTCCCTGAATTCTGGACAAAACCCTTCTTCAAGCAAGCGGAGATTATCTTTGGAGCATTCTTTTATTGAATCTTTGGCTTTAGTTTTTAAATTAAAGTTGCAATGGAGATTAAGAAATATGTTAATTGAGTGATAAAAATGCCCTTTTTTAGGAATATCAGAAGGGCAATAATTTTATTACTTAACAATATTAAACCTTTTCACATCGCTTAGAACCTTCAAAATTGCTTGCCTTATCGTAATTTAATATATAATATTTTTTAAAGAACACAGAGTATGTGAAGTATAAACCGCCATCACATGTACAGTTAAACACAAAATCCACATTTGCAGGCAATGATGGGCCTGAATGGCTCCTCTCCCTTGTCATACTTGCTTCCTCTTTTTCTTTTTTTTTTGGTTGAGTCTGAGGGCACTGTCCTAGAATACAAAATGATTAGCGAAAATAAGTGACACCAACAAGATCATGGAAGAGCCAAAAGGTTATACAATCAGGCGGTTTCGAAAGATAATGCACTCCCGGATCGAAAGTGTATGCATAGTGGGAGAGGTTATCGGCCACGAAGTTGCCTTCCCGATGAATGTGCGATAGACGGGCGTAATCAAAAGCAGTAAGAAGCTGTCTAATCTGACGGACAAGCTTTAAACAGCTGGCACTAGGTGAGACAACATCATTAATCATATCAACCGCAATGGCATTGTCAGACTCAATCAAAATATTACGAGCATTAATAGATAGTGCGTATTCGAGGCCATGAAGAATACTCCAAATCTCCGCTCGCAGAATAGGACATCGACCAAGATTGGATACAAATCCACCAACCCAACGTCCACTCG
>JANZLF010000221.1:10274729-10288944 GCA_026546835.1 Erythroxylum foetidum | reverse complement strand
CATTAGATAATAATAAACATTGGTATATTTTTCATTTCAATAAAATATTTTATTTTTATTTATTCTTATAAAATTTTTATTTTATTTATTATATTCCGGTTTGATGGCGGTTCACTACCGGTTGAACATTTAAACCTTAAACTTTTCCTTCGACCGGTTCGATGTCCGATCCGGTTTTTAAAACATTGCTAAATAGTTAAAAATTTATGGATATATATGGTTCTTTACTAACAACAACGGAATGTGGAACACACATACAGAGTTGGTGGAATGGATAATCCTCTGCCCTATAGTTGAAGACACGGAGATGAGTGGCTTCAATTGTTTTACCAAATCCAGAATTGAGAAGGAGTAGGTGTAACGTGATGCATAGAGGGAGGAGCCATTGAAGCAGTGGTGGACAGAGGAACACTTCGCTGGAGATGATAATGGCTCGTGATCTTGTTCGTAAAGCTCAAACAGTTGAAGAACTTGTTTAGTACAAGTTATGGTCACGTCTTTAAGCCAAAATGGGGGAAATTGTTAAAGGTATAGGAATTGCAAATGATTCCTTAATTCAGTAAGACGAATGAAAATAATCATATATGGGTCTAATATCCCTTCCAAAATCTATTCCATCTAAAACTATAAATGCAGGATATTTAAAGTTTGAAAGAATTTTGTAATTGTGGATATGGTAGTTATTAATATTTTTATTTATAATAACTATTAATAATTATCAAATGATGATTACATAACTCGTTAAATTAGATTTTTAATATTACAAATAATGAAAATATTGTTTTTATAAAAAAACTTTTTATTTAATGACGACTATGTTAATTCTTCGTCTAAAAATTTTAGTGTTAATACATATATGTAAATAGTAACGTCTCTAATGAAAAAAAGAACGATAATTAACTCTAAAATGCTCAATTCTTTGAATTTTTAATTTAATATTCAAACTTTTAAATTTTTTATTGAGTTACCGATTTTTTAAAATCTTAATAATTTAGTTTAAAACTAATATTTTTGACGATGTAGTTAATAGATAAACATTTATATATTATTTAATAGACATATCGTATCATCAAAAAAGTAACTTCTTAAACTGAATATGCAAATTGATACTATTCCTCATTGTTTATACTTATTGACATAGTAAATGAGCATTATACTTATAAATAACATAGAAGAAT
This sequence comes from Erythroxylum foetidum, assembly GCA_026546835.1. Taxonomy (NCBI): domain Eukaryota; kingdom Viridiplantae; phylum Streptophyta; class Magnoliopsida; order Malpighiales; family Erythroxylaceae; genus Erythroxylum; species Erythroxylum foetidum. The sequence continues at coordinate 10,287,766 of JANZLF010000221.1, read as the reverse complement.
ATAAGTAAAGACTTTTTTAACAACATTTTAAGTATTTACAAACAACTCTTCATGACTCTAGTAGATGAATGGGGAAATTCTATCCCTACCGTTATTACAAAAAAAATTACAAATTAATGATAGAATATTACCGATGGAAAAAAAAACATTGTAAATTATCAACAAAAAAATGAATTTTCGTCCGTAACATTGTTGAAAAAAATTAAATTTTACGACTGACAAAATATATGTAGGTAAAGATGGAGAGAAATTATCCCAGCAATTTTTTCGACAGAATATAGCGATGAAAAGGCAATATTTGTCTGTAAAATAGGCGAAAATACTTGGCGGCATAAATAGACGTCGGGGTGTACCAATAAAATCGTTATTGCGTTGGTAAAATTGAAAGTTAAACATTGTCATTTGCTTCGGCTTCAACGTTTTTAATAAAACAAAAACGAATCATTTAATTAGGGAGCTTCAGTAACTTTTAGGTTAAATGAAAATGACGTCGTTTAGTGTTCCTCCCTCCCTCCTCCCTCCTCCATCGTCATCTGCTTTTTACCATTTTCTCCCCTCTGTTGCCACCTGTTTCTTCCTCCCTATCGCCATCGATTTCTTCCTCATTGTCGCCACCATCCTGGTCTTTGTTACCGTCCTCCTCCCTATCACCATTGGTTTTGTCCTCCGTGTTACTGTCCTTATCTCTCTCTCTATCGTCGTCAGTTAAGGAGGGTTTTGTCCTCCCTTTTTCTAGTTTTTACATAACCTCTTAATTACAAAATAAATATGAAACAATTTAGACCTTATCACTACAAAATAAACATGTACAACATACTGCTCGATTCCGCGTGTCTGCTCCTTTTTACAGTCGCACGTTGCCAATTACTTTGTTTGCTCCTCCGCCACACATTGCTCCTCTGTCATCTTTTCTCATTGCAGACCGATTCAGTAATTTTGCTTCTACTTTGTGTTAATAGTATAAAGTATAAATTATTAAGTAGCTCAGTGTTGATTTGTAATGGAAAATTAAGTTGAAAATTTTGAGGACTTAATTTGGATTTGTCAACTTGAGATTCAATATTTGGGAACTTTGTCTTCTTTGATAATGTTATGGAATTTTAATTGGTGTCTGCCATTATGGACTTTTGTGAATGGTTTCAATAAGTCTTATGACGTTGTAAAATCTTGAGTGTACCTTATCTCCATACACAATTCATTGTACTAATTTGCTTATTATTCTAATAATCATAAAAATAAGATTAAACGTTACTTATTTGAATTGTTAATCTATGATAGTCCCCAGTGGAACTCAAGAGGGGATGAATTGAGTGTTTACAAAATTAAGCAATTTTTAGTAGTTGCATGGAAGAAAATCTTTTTATTTAGTGGCATCATTTTTTTTTGGGTAAATTAGAAGAATATTATAGAAAAGAAAAATATGTACAAAAACGTCCATTTACAAGTACCAATGGAGACACATCGAGCTAAAATAAGCAACGAGCCTTAAGCAAGCCAAGACAGAAAAACACAAAACAAGGATAATAGAAGCAAGGAAGGGACGAAATACTTCTAGTCAAAAGCAGATACACAAGGAACTTGACCAAAACCGAAGCATCTATAATTCATGTGAAAGCCGAACTAAAAATCACAAGCCTAAAAGAAGCAAACCAAAAGAGGCTGACAGGAAGGCTGCTCATGGACACCCGGAACACCTGAATGGTCAAGGGAAGGCTGCCACCAAGTAGTGAGTGTGTTGAACCTCCAGGGTAGGCTAGACCAGGCATGGCCTTGCCAAATAGACCCCGCATGCTGCAACCTGGAAATGTCTGAACAAATTACCTGCAAAAGAAAGGATGAGCCTAAATATAAAATTATCTCCTCTCGTTGTGTAGGCTGAGAAGTTCCCTAATGTGGGAGATAACTCTGAGATACACTCTCTCCTCCGCCATGGCTTCATTCTTGAAGGTTCTAGGGTTACGTTCAGTCCATATATAGTGGAAAGCAATAGAGGGAAGTGAATGATGGCAGGAACTTTGGTACCGGATACAATTCTATACCAGGAGAGGATAGCTGAGAGATTGGAAGGGTTGAAAGAGGGTAAATCGAATCAGAAGAGACATTGGTCCCAAATTGTTTAAGAGAAAGGGTAGGCAAAAAAATAGGTGATCGATTGATTCATTTTTTGAGAAACACAAGGAACAGTGATTAGGAAGTTTATCCTGGGTTTGGAGCTTATGCAAGAATGCAAGCCATAAGATAAAGGAACAGCAAGATGTACTATATTTAGACCATACCAGGTTGTACTAAGGAACAACCGGTAGCGGGAGTTGCAAGATTTGATAAGCTGACGCATTGGTATAACGCTTGGTGGGGCTCGCTAGCCATTCTAGGGTGTCAGGTAAGGTACAATTGGATAAATAGGCATGAGGCTCAAGGTGTCTAAGAAGGACCATAGAATCCTCCCTCCAGCTCCAAGCATCATTAAGTATTATGTCAGAGACACGGGCTTTGAGTGGAAGCGTCGATCTATTGATCTCTCTAGGAGTGGCCAAGGTGCTCAGAATACCACGCGAGTGCCACGAATCCTGCCAGAAAAGAGTAGACATACCGTTTCCAATCTTAAATCTGAATTGATGACACAACCTATCCCTAACTGTTAAGATCTTTCTCCATTAGTCTTTTGATTGTCTTTTAAACTCAATTATACTTTTAACTTGGTATTTAGGCTTGTACTAAATAACTAAAGGATTTAATATTTGGATATAAGTTTAAAATTAAAATTTTTGAGTTTTAATGACAATCTTATCTATTGGTTTAAATTTAAAAGCTTAAAAATTCAGTCTAACCTCATGTTCATGCATATTTTATGTTGGTTTTTAAAGCTTGAAGAAAATTTAGATTTCGATTTAAAAATGGGGAATGCTTAAGGTTTAGTGATTTGGTACCTAGTTTTAATGATGTTGTATTTTGTATTTGGTTGAATATTTAACTTGGATAATTTGAAATTAAATTTAGGCTTGAGATTGAATTTCACCTAGAAGAATTAGGCTTCTATTTTATTCATTTACCATTAATTATTAAGGCTATTTCATTTTTTTTATAATTATGATCTCTCACTTCTTTTCTTTTCCTCATGTTGGCAATGCATTAAATTTTCACATATTAAGCATAAAAGAAAGAAAAAATGTATCACATATATACCTAGAAATATAAATTTTGAATCCATTTGTATACACTTAATAGAGATTCATAAGAATCCATCAATACTAGGAAAAATATCATGTTGACCAAAATATCATGTTGACTTCATGAAAATCCTCACTTAAACCCAAAGACTTACATATAGTCTCTAACCTAGAAAATTCACCATGTTTGAAAATGTATCGTTTCACTTGTCTATCTAAAAGGTTAGAGTTACTATTATTCTTCCCTTTAAAAGTTACTTTCTTATTTTAAAATCACGTTTTTGGTTTTGCATAATTGAATTTGTTTTTATAGGAAAATTTTAAGGTGATGAAATAAGTTTCTTAAGATTAAGAACATCAGTTTTCTTTGGCAAGTAAAATTGTTGCCTTCTCCTCTATCTATTAGTCATAATTATTTCCTTTTTAGATTATAATGCATATTTAGTTCACTAGCATCTATATCTTTGTTAACATTTAATAATATTTTTAAATTTTGTGAATTTTTGAATGATTCAAGGTTCAATACACTATATTCCTTTGTGTTTCCTCTTATTGATCTATTAAGCTTTATGTTTATTTATCTTTAGTGCATCATGTTATCAAGTATTTAGTTTTTGATACTTGATTTTTATGTGTCATCCAATAGTTCCTTATTTTTAGTCTTTCATAATGATAAAAATGAAAAACTTTACAGATTAATATTGTAAGTTTTTCATATTATTTATATCAGGTTTTTATTCACTGTTCTTTAGGTAATTTTTATATTTTTATTATATTTTATATTAGGTTTTACTCATATACATATTTTCATTATGATATTTATATTAAATTTGATCATAATTGCTTTGTGTATGGCATATTACGAATTTTTATAGGTTTGGTATTAAGACTTATGATAAGATTCGAAAAGTTATACCAATTGCCTTTTAATTTATTTTATTATTTTAGTTTGGTTCTTTGATCTTTAGAATTTTAATAAATGACACATATGTTCATCAAAATCCCTAATGCACAACAAAATGTCATCAAAATATAAAACAACAAACTTCTAGTGAATGCACGTGGTCTTATTTGTAAAGAGTGACGGTATTTTTTTATATGGAATCATAACATTTTTGTATAGAATCATAAGAGTTTCAAGTGTTAATGTTTATAGTGAAATTTGGCGTTGTACGTAATTGATATAAATACAAAACTATTGAACAAGTGTATTATATTAAACAAGAAATTTCTATTTCACAGGCCCTATTTTGTGTTGAAAAGTGTTGCTCATCCTTCTTCTTTATAGCCTGTTGTTGTCTATCCATCTAGTTAAGTCGTCCAACTACTATCTACCATACATGTTGCTTTAATAGTACAGGTATTTGTGTTTTAGGTTTTGTGTGAATGCAAAGGAGATATTGATTTTGTTTTGTTATTTAGAATATTCTTATAATCATTGATGAGTTTTTATGTTCTTCTTTAATTGTCTAAGTTTTTATGTTTGGATTTTGTTTAAATCACTGATGAGTAGATGTATGAATTAATAAGTATTTACTATATGTGGAATGAGTTTGATTTCTAATGGATGATATAATGCATAATAAACTTCTAGGACGATATATAGATTGGAAACCTAATACAACTCCCATGAGGTTTATCAGTGAAAAATTTCCCAAGCCTAGGAGTCACAGCGAGAATTTGCTTTCTCAATTTATAATGCCACATACCATGTAACATGAAAGATATTAAATATAAATCACTTTTTTTGTAATGCTTATTTAGTAGAAGAAATAATAACATTTTGTTCACATTATTTTGAGTCACATGTGCACATAAGAGAAAGAAAAGTTCCTTATAATGAAGATGGGGGAGGAATGAGTGATGTTGATGGTAACTTATATATTTTCAAACATCCTGGACGAACATATAGATGATCAACAAGAAGAATATTAACAGAGGAAGAAATAGAGGCTGCCTATGGTTACATTTTATTGAACTGTCAAAAGGTTAAACCTTTCACGCAATAAGTAGAAGTTGATTTTCAAATTGATTATTTGGGTTTTTTAAGTTAGTGTTGTTCACAACTAAAATACATAACAATGCCTTTAGATTATACGAGGAATGATTATGTGAGCTAATGCCCCAAAAAACATAGGATGATATCAATAAAGAAGTTGAGAGGCACTTTCCTTGATGGTTCAAGAAATATGTAATTTTTCACTTACAATTATTGAAATGGTTGAATTATCAGATCAAGTGTTCAAATGATATTATACCATTTAATATGATTTTTTGTAGGCCCTAGAAAATCTAATCGAGAACAAGTTCAAATGTAATCTTTCGAAAGGACCTTTGAGAACTGTTAAATCTTATCCGATGTACTTCGTTAATGGATATAAATTTCATACAGAATATCATGGTCATAGTATAGCAATAGTAAATAGTGGGGTTGTTTACAGGGAGAATTGATCGATTACTATGGTAAAATTATTAAGATACTTAAAATTGAATACCCTACATTGCCAATAAAGTAGAGTGTGATATTTAAGTGTGACTAGTTTGATCCAACTGCTAATGTTTATACAAAAATGCACATCTAATATAATCTAGTTGAAATCAACCAACAAAGAAGATTTAAACAATTTGAACCTTTCATATTGGCGATGCAAGTGATCCAGGTATATTATGTCCTTTTTTTCAGCTTACTACGAGATGATCAAATTGGTCGGTCATTTGAAAAGTAAAACCTATAGGTGTTTTTGAATTATATAGAAAAGGAGAAAATAAGAGAAATGAAAGTGAAGCATTTCAGAAAGATGTTTATAAAATAAATGCATGTGTTACATATGATGAGAATGAACCTTTGAACGATTCAAACAATGAATATGTTGAAATTTTTACTGGAGTGGATGAGGAGGGTGAGAGATTTGAATAGAAGTCTGAGTTTGATTCTAATTCTTCAAAAAAAAAAAAGATGATGATGATTTTGATTTACAATTAGGTGATCATGATAGCAATTAATTTATGTTTGTAATAGAATATTATATGAATAAATCTATTATTGCATTAATTGTATATTGTTATATATTCAATTTATATTATTCTATTACTAGAATATTCAATAAAATGTGAATTTCAGGTTAAAAATATGTCACCAAAGAGAAAACAAGATATGATGCGGTCAAGGTTATAGTTACCATGATTTAGAGCTAGTTACTTTCTAAGTGAAGCATCACATTCTATAGCTACTACAGAATTAGGTGTTTTACCTCTAGCTACTACACATCCAAATAAGGCATCACCTTCTGTACCTGCTACTACACCATCTAGTAGCCCTACTACATCATCCAACAACCCTCCACCTTCTATCATCCCTATACCAATAGAGATATCAGAGGGAAACCTTGCATATGAAGGAGGCAAGCTCCAGGTTGGAGCTAAGGGAGTATATGGAAGAGCCTACATCACAATTGTTAACAATTTGTGAGTGAAAGTACATGCATGATAACATCATAGGTTTATACTGAAGTTATAGGTTTAATTTGAAAATGATATAAAATTGTTTATATAATAGGTTGATCCTCTCTAGAACGTGCTCAAGAAATATGACATAAAGGTCAAGGTTAAAGTTACCATGATTTAGAGCTAGTTACTTTCCAAGTGAAGCATCACATTCTATAGCTACTACAGAATCATGTGTGTACCTCTAACTACTACACATCCAAATAAGGCATCACCTTCTATACCTGCTACTACACCATCTAGTAGCCCTGCTACGCCATCCAGCAACCCTCCACCATCTATCATCCTTATACCAATAGAGATATCAGAGGTAAACCTTGCATATGAAGGAGGCAAGCTCCAGTTTGGAGCTAAGGGAGTATATGGAAGAACCTACATCACAATTGTCAACAATTTGTGAGTGAAAATACATGCATGATAACATCATAGGATTATACTGAAGATATGGTTTTAATTTGAAAATGATATAAAATTTCTTATATAATAGGCTGGTCCTGTCTAGAACGTGCTCAAGAAATATGACATCAAGTTCAAGAAGAAGATTGATCTTGAGGGTTATATATGGAAGAGTATCTCTCAAGCGACAAAGGATTTTTATTATCACGAGTCTGAGGTACAAAAAAATTATTCTTTTGTATTTTTATCTAATTAATTTTAAACATTAATTAGATAAATATTACAGGTTATAAATACTTATAGTATGCTTTTTTTCAGAATTTTTTTTAGATTCTAAATTTGACACAGTAATTTATAAAGTATGGAAGAGATGAGCCCGTACACGTTATATAGGCACTACACGAAAAGAAGCCTTTTTGCAACATTTTAAAAACGTCGCAAAAGGTCATAAAACGTTGTAGAATAGAATGCGCGACGTTTAAAAAACGTCACAGAATGTAGTGTAACTAAAAGGCATCCGTGACGTTTTTGAAAAAACATTGCGAAAACTCTGACATTCCACGACGTTTTTTAAAAACGTCACGGATTGTAAGAGTTTCCCTGACGTTTTGAAAAAGCGTCGCGGAAACACTTACAATCCACGACGTTTTTTAACGTCGAGGAATAGGAAACAATCCGCGACGTTTTTTTGTGAAACGTCGCGGATTGTAATTAATTTATATTTTTTAATTTTTAGAAAATAAATTTAATTTAATAAAAATTCAATTTTAATAATTAATATTTAATTTTTTCGAAAATAAATTTAGTTTGAAATTTTCAAATTTTAATTATAAATTTAATTTTATAATTAATCAAATTTTTAAATTTTCCTTTTTCATTTATATAAAAATAATATTAATTTAACAATTTTAATTAATACTTTTTATTTTTTATTATTTCGAAAATAAGTTTATTTTAATAATTTTTAAATTTAATAATTATTTTTCTGTTATTTTGTTTAAATTATCCTAAAAATAATTGTAATTTAATTATTTTTTAATTTAATAGTTATTTTTAAATAACAAATTTTTTAAATCTTATTTATTTAATAACTATTCAAAATTATTTATGAATTTTATTTATTTAATAATTCATGTATAACAAGAATTTAATACGTGTATACAATATATTATGTAACTGTAATTCCCAAACATTTCATAATACAATAATTAACATAAACAATAAATCGTAAGTGTTTAATATATCAATATGAGTATATATCTAATCTAAACGAATATTATGTGTAGCACATAAAAGTTTCAAGACTTTTTTTGTTATTCGGAGGCCTTTTTTTGTTATTCGACTTCGGTAGTTAATCGATCTTGTATTTCTTCAACTTTTTTATTCAATTCATCGACTTGGGACAGCAACTCCTGATTAACCTTTTTTGACTCCTCCAATGTGAATCACCTACATTCATATCAACATTATATTTCAAAGTAATATTCATCAACCATATTTAAAGTTATATTGTTATAAATGTGTGCATGCATGCATGCGAATTTGGTTATCAGGGAAAAATCGTGAATAAACTAACTTGTTGTAACTTATCCTTTTTTTCTAAGAGATAAGATAATTTCTAAGAAACATGTGCCAATCAGTAATTGAACACCACATGTCACCCAGTCAACATCACCATATATGCAACCAAACGAATAAGAAAGTTAATAGGTAAGAAAAGACCTTAGGTAGAAGTGCCTTGAAAATAGTAGACAATACGATGTACAGTAACCATTTTGAAGTCCTCTCAAGCAATTAACATCTGAATGTATACTGAATGGTTCAATGCAAGTAAAAGAGTTTGTTTGTTTACAAGAAGGATTTATGTCTGCCTATGCTATCACATTTACCAATTTTGTATTGAAGTTTCTTCTATTTGACTCTTTTTCCTTGATTGTTATTAGAAACTCTTGTTAATTTGGAAGGAGTTGGCCATGCTACTATTCCTTTTGGAAAGAATTTATTTGTTTTTGGAGGATTTTCAGATGCGCAAAATTCATGTCTTTATTATTTATGCATCGTATAACCATCATACACATCGTCAAATATAATATAGAAACTTAACCAACCATCTTTGCAAGTGACATGTATTAAATCAACCAAAGTGATTCATAAGTGCATCTTAGACCATGAATAACACACGTTTTGTTCACAACTCTTCCAAGTCATTTATTAGTACCCTAAACTTTCATGTATAATGGATATCTAATCACCAATAGACATGAGATGCAATTCATAACTATAAATAATCCAAATTCCATCAAAATAATGACTAGTCACCAATTCATTCATATTAAAAAAATATTGAAGACTAGAAGCAATGTATACCAGAATCAATATATACCAGAAGCAACATTATTCCCTATAATAACAACATCATCAATGTATACCAGAAGCAAGAATATTCCCTTAACAAAACCTATCCAACCAACTACATTGGGTCTACCTTATTGTAATAACCAATAAGATCCTTTGATTGACCAACCTTTTGAAGTACCAGTAGCTGGAATCCAATATTAAGATCCCAAGTATGATTCTTTTATATGATGAATATTCACAACCATTTACATATTGTAACACCTTAATGCAAGTTGAACATTGTGCTTCAATGTAAGCCATAAAATTTAGAAAGTTGGCTAATTTTAGCACTTGAAAATATAAATTTTAGCTTCATGCATAGGTACGTGTAGCTTATAAAGAAATCAAAAAGAAACAAAATAATGTGCCATTAAACAATGCATCGACCTAGCTTATAATAATCCCATATTCATGTCTTTATTATTTATGCATAGTATAACCATCATACACATCATCAAATCTAATATAGAAACTTAACCAAGCATCTATGCAAGTTACATGTATTAAATCAACCAAAGTGATTGTCATTCTTGTTGTTCTGTTTCGATTTCGTCCCTCCCTAACCCTGTACTCAACCCCCCTCTTTCACCCTTCACAAAATCTGGTCACATCTCTCACTAGCCATATTGAAAGAAATTGGCCAAACAATTTTTTCAACACACAAATTATCACACATGCCCACCAAAAAAAATTGTCTAATGCCCATCAATTTTCTCACCTTCACCCATATCTCTTAAATCTTGTAACCAAAGCCAAAAACCACATCTATGTGAAAATGAATCCAACCACACTTACGAAACTCTGTATCAACAACTAATATAATCCATGCCATAATGAGTATCAATAATATGTTTGAATCAATCTAATATATAGATCTTTCCTCTTAAACTATCAAACAACATCATAGATGAAAGATTCAGATTATGGATCTGATTTGATGACCTTCTAATCAGTATGATAGACAAAAATAACATAATTAATGTTAATCTCATATCAAAGTTTAATCCATCAACTAACCTGTTTATGTATTGATATTTGCAAAGGGGGAACAAGAAGCAACTCAGTGGGATTAACTTTGCAATCAGAGAGATGAAGAAGCCCGGTGGTAAGATGTGCCCGTTTCACTTATTGGTTTCCTGAAACAACATTGATTCATCAACTAATCCAGCCCATTCAAACAAAAGAACGAAATGCATCATCCTAAATTAGTTACCTAAAGCAACAAAAATGAAGGAGAAAATTACCATGCCCAGACTTCTATTTTGAATATTCGACAGAACAAGAGGAAAGAAACAAACTTCAACAGAATCTTGGCTAAAATAAAACATGCTCATATCACAAAATAGAAAAACAACAACACCAACCCAGAAAAAAGAACACCAGAGGACAAAATGAAATCCACCCACGCAAATTTCAGCAACGAGAAGACAATAATGGTAGAAAGTGGCTCGAGAAAGAGGGAAAAGGCGATGTCGGGTTGGTGGGGAAGGAGATAGTCGATCAGAGGTTTAACAAAAGCAATGACGGAAAGGATTATAGTCGGAGGTTTATCATAAGAGGGAATTGAAATAAATATTGAATAATTCAATATTATTAATATAACAATTCAAATTGTTTTGGAATGGAATGTTCACGGTTTTGGATTGAAATTTTTGAAGTTGATAATTTGAAATTGTTGGATTGAAGTTGAAGAATACTGAAGGTAAATAATTTATGTTGTTTTGTTATGAATTTTTAATTATGCAAAGATTGTAAAATGGAATTGAAAATTTGGAATTGAAAATGGAATTGTAAAATGGGGATAGTAACTTAGTATGTAATTAATCAATTATGTATTATGTAAAGATTGTTAAAACTTAAAATTGAAAGTTGATAATTAACATTTAAACTTAAATGTAAAATTAATAATCAAATATGAAATTAATAGTCAAATGTAAAATTGATAATTAAATGAGAAATTGAAAAATTGATAATAAAATTTTGTAAAATTGTAAAAACTTGTTTGAGCATAAAGAAGTGATGTATTGAATTTTTGTTGTCAAATTGTAAATATGTTGTAGACTTGTAATCGTAGATTTTAATTATTTATACTTATATTTATTAATGCCAATTAAAAATTGTAAAAGCAACATATATATTTAAGAATAAAATATGAAATGGTGTATATAATATTATGGTTTGTTAAAAATGAAAAGAAGAACAAAGGTTTAAATAAGGAAAAAAAATTTATATCATTCAACTTGATTTCATGTTATGAATAAATGTTTGAACTTGAAGATTGTGTTATGAATATATGTGTATAAACAATTGTATAAGATATGTCATGCATTATTTGCCAATTATGTAAATCATATGATGCCCTTCAACTTGATCATTATTTTTCAATCTTTGAATTGAAATTGTTGGAAATGGAATTGGAAATTGTTGGAAATTCAATTAGAATTATGAATGGAAATAGAAATGGAATTAAGATTGTTTTGAGATTGTTGGAATTGGGAATTGTTGTAAATGGAAGGAAATGAAAATAAAATTATAAAAGTTTCGTGATTGTTAGAAGCTTAGAATTGAAAATTGTTGTAAATGAAAATGAAATTATGATTGTTTTGTGATTATTGGAATTGGAAATTGTTGGTTATTGTTGGAAATTCAATTGGAATTATGAATGGAAATGAAAATGGAATTATGATTGTTTTGTGATTGTTGAAATTGGGAATTGTTGTAAATGAAAGGAAATGGAAATAGAATTATGATTACTTTGTGATTTTTGTAATTTAGAATTGTTGTATTGTAAATAGAAATAGAATTATGATTATGATTGTTGGAATTAGAAATTGTTGAAAATGGAAGGAAATGTAAATGAAATTATGATTGATAGAATTGGGAATTGTTATAAATGAAAGGAAATGAAAATAAAATTATGAAAGTTTTATGATTGTTAGAAACTTAGAATTGAAAATTGTTGTAAATGGAACTGGAATTATGATTGTTTTGTGATTGTTGGGATTGGAAATTGTTGGTTATTGTTGGAAATTCAGTTGGAATTATGAATGTAAATGGAAATGAAATTATGATTGTTTAGTGATTGTTAGAATTGAGAATTGTTGTAAATGGAAGGAAATTGAAATAGAAATTATGATTACTTTGTGATTGTTGTAATTTAGAATTGTTGTATTGTAAATAGAAATGGAATTATGATTGCGATTGTTGGAATTAGAAATTATTGAAAAAGAAAGGAAATATAAATGAAATTATGATTGTTTTGTGATTGTTAAAATTGGGAATTGTTGTAAATAGAAGGAAATGAAAATAAAATTATGAAAGTTTTGTGATTGTTAGAACTTAGAATTGGACATTGTTGTAAATGGAAATAGAATTATGATTGTTTTGTAATTGTTGGGATTAGCAATTGTTGTTTATTATTGGAATGAAAATAGAATTATGAATGTTTTGTGATTGTTGGAATTGGAAATTGTTGTAAATGGAATGAAATGGAAATAAAATTATGAAAGTTTTGTGATTGTTAGAAACTTAGAATTGGAAATTGTTGTAAATGGAAATAGAATTATGATTATT
>JANZLF010000221.1:10193145-10211528 GCA_026546835.1 Erythroxylum foetidum | reverse complement strand
AATAATAATAATAATAATAATAATAATAATAATAATAATAATAATAATAATAATAATAATAACAACAACAACAACAAATATCCATGACTCTCTAACTATTACAATTTTCAATAATAGTTCGTGCTGAAAAGTTAATTAGAAGTGAAACATGAAACAAAAATATTTATAATTGTATTGCAGATATAAAATTTAATATATACAATAAATATAAATGAAATTAAAAGAAGAGGAGAAACAAAAACTTAGAACTTCATTCAATCAAATACTCGCTCAAATCACATTGACCTCAATTCTCATTTGATACAAAATCTTTATCATTAAAAGGAGTCTCATCATCATCATCACTATCATTAATTCAAATTCATTACCTCAAATGACATGTCAATATTTTTTCATCCAAATTTATCTTCCAAGTCATTCTCATATATCAAGCCCGGTTTCTCATAAACCAAATTCATCAAAAGATCAACATGTTTAAGGTAAATTAGATCTACAAAATTACTTATTCTATAAGAGTCTTAGTAAATAAAATAAAATTAAATTATTAAAAAATTACTAGAAATTATATCTAACTTAATAATGATAACAACATACATTTCTCGAAGCTTTAAATTGTATAAAAAAAACCAAGTCGTTCAATCTTTTGTCCATTTCTTAGAATAGATGAATTGCAGTTCTAGAGCACCACTTCTGAATTGGTCTCATTAAGCAATTGTAAGTCGTACGATAACAAAAGTAGCATTATAAATAAAATAAAATGACGATTAATTTTCAACAAGTAATAAAAGTGAAAAAAAACTTAAATGAAGTTTGTCTTTTTGAAGAATAGCAATTGACATCCTAAAATCACCAAAAGCATCCTTATAAATCTTTATTTGTAAACTTAGGAGATCTTATATCATCTCATGGGAAGCAATTGTTATAATAGTTAATAGCATTCTTTTATTAACTTTAGCTTCTTCTTTTTTGTAAAACTTGATCTAAAATAGAAACTAGGATTGAAAAATGCCCAAACTGCAAACAATGGAGAGTAAAGTTGTCTTTTTATCTCTAATTGATGATTACCAGGTAAGGTGTATATAAATAATGATTTTTTCATATTGGCCTTGATTGCTTCCTTCACTTGCTCCATGACATCATAAAAATAACCTATTATTGCCTTCTCATCTCTATCTGTCAGACACAATACCCTCACCAAAGGCCCACAAATTTGGATGACAAATTGAAATTGGGACTAAAATTCATTACCTTCAAGTGTAATTCTAGGAACCTCCAATCGAGCATTAGACCTAACATGCTATGTTGCAACCCACTTATCACTTGTAAATATTTATCTAAACTCTTTCTTCATTATAATAAAACACTAAAGTGATAAGAAATTACTTGTAAATCTTTTAATAGTAGGATAACACAAATTCCTACCATTGGTGAAATCCTTTAGCCCAAGTCATTCTTTTTTCATCCAAATAAATTTTGCTTTCATAAATATAATTGTTCAGAAGTTTATCTCTGTAGTCATCTATTAAAGGAGCTTTATATCTTGAACCATAATAGGTAATAGCATCTAGCATATGTTGATAATAATAAGATTGGGCAACAATGAATGTTATACCTGAATCATACCACCATCTAGCCATTGTCATGTCCACATTATGAACCGCTTCTCTAGATTATAAGGCACTGTAGATTAAAGGGTGAGCTTCAAGAGTTGCTCATTATGCAAAAAAATTAGACACGTGTCTTCTTCTTTTCCTAACATCAAGTGCAATATTTCCTTCTTAGTGGGTAGGAATACTACAACCTTCAACATTCTCACTATCATCATGAACATCAACAAAAGAACTTTCACTACTAATTTTGTAGTTCAATCTTTGCCTTCTATCTTTCTTAGGCTAATACTCTTCAAGAAAAGATTTTATTTGCCATTTGACATTATGACTTACTTTATTACAAGACTCTATATCATCTTTGATCATAACTAAATGCTTCTTTAATCTGGTGATTCTCCATCTTTCAAATGCTTGTTACAATACAAATAAATATTATGGTGCTCCATTCCAAAATCCAATCTAGCATTAGCTTAAACTAGATCATCGAATCGTCCTATATCTGAAGCAATAAAATTATCAGGAGTGCTTAAACTTCCTTTCGTTTATCTATAAAATAAATAAAGACAAATGTCAAAATTAAATTAATAGCTTCATATCAAAATAAAGAACACTAATTTTATTATCAACTACTATCATAAAATATGTATTGTTTAACTCAAAAGTCAAAACTAACATAAAAGCACATATATCTTCTATAACCCATTTTGTATTATTACATCATTCAAGCATAAACTAAAGACTTATAACTATAACCTATTCAACTTTAACCATAACTTGCAACTATATGTTTACAACCTATATTATGTAATCACATAATTCAACTATAAACTAATCTATTTTGTTTACTTATACAATTTCAATTTTTAATACTTATCATTATTTTATTTTCTTAACTAATTTTAATCAACATTATTACTAAAATCCTAATTCCTAACTTTAATTTAACAATCTTTCATTCACCAATTTTAATCAACATTCTTAATTTCTTGCTCAAGTTAACTCCATATTTAAGAGTTATTAACATACACTACATAATTAAATTTCATCCAACATCACCATCAACACCCAATTGAAGTCTCATTGAGGCACGAGGTCTGGAAAATGTGATCGAACACAATTCACTAATAAGTCAAAAACTAACAATTCAAGTATTCAATATACAAAATTACACAATAAACATATATATCTTATACAACTTATGTTGTATGATTACCTCATTCAACCATAAAATAAGGACATACACTTACAATTATAACCTATTTAACGTCAAACATAACTCACAACTATAAGTTACAATCTTTTTTATGTAATCACATAATTCAACTATAAACTAATATATTTTGTTTACTTATACAATTCAATTTGTAATGTTTATCATTATTTTATTTTCTTAACTAATTTTAATCAACATTGTTACTAAAATCCTAATTCTTAACTTCAATTTACCATTCTTTTGTTCACTAATTTTAATCAATATTCTAAGTCTTTTACTCAAGTTAACTCTATAATCAAGAGTTAAAATACATTACATAATTTAATTTCATCTAACACAATTCACTGAGAACCAACAATTCAACATTCAAAATTACTATACAACACAAAGTCATAAGACACAAGTACACAAATCAATATTCATTTATCTATATCAAAATTATGTTGAACACAAAGACACAACTCAATTTTTAAATCAACCATCAACATAATTCAATATTTCATTATCAATTTCCATAATTATATATTCCATAATTCCATAAAACTTATTACATTTTTTATAACCTTCATTGAATTGAATCCCTGTATTAGTGTAGCTTGAGTCAGTGGGTCTACTGAATGCATGTGGATTGGAGTGAGTGGAGTTTGTGGAGTTATGGACCGTGGTACAATGGACCAGTGGTGCAGTGCGGGTATGGGTTAGTAGGTGTGTCGGTCCATCACTGTGATTGGATTTGGCTATTTGGGTGCAAGTGTGACTAGGTTTAGTCGTCTGGGTGCGAGTACAAATGTGGGGGCCATCTAACTAGTAGGGGAGCATTCTAACTAGTATAACATGGGATGGGTACAAGTCTGTGAGCTAATGCGATGGTATAAGCTAGTGCAATGGGTGTGGTATCATTAGTGCACCTTGATCACAAAAAGATTTTTTTACTTATTTGTACATACTTATTTTACATAAAAATCAATATTAATAATTTATACAATACAATCAATATTTCGATTATTATCATAAACCCTATAATCTAAAAATTTAGGTAAGGTATACAAAATTTGAACAAAATGCAAGGCATTTTCATACTTCATTTTCGGCACTAAAAAAGAGCTAATTGGAGTTAGATGAAATACTTCACTCTTGACCCTCTTCACGACTTACATTGGAATATATTAAAGTTTTATCAATTTCTCATGTAGCTCTTTATTTTTGTCATTATATGCTTCATAACCTTAAGTGGAAATAAGTGATTCGACCAATATAATACAAGACAAAACCATTAGGAAGCCTTAGGAGCTTTTCATAATTCGTTATGGATTTGAAGGACATGTCATTACTTGAACTACTAAATATGTTTAAGAATGCAAAGGGGTGCCTTAAAAAGGAAACCAGTTCTATTCTTGCTATGGATACTTCCAAGAGTAAGAAAAAGAGCTCTAAAAAGAATATTAACAAGAAATAAAATGCATATGTTAAAGTAACAAAGCCAACAGGTGGTGTAAAGAAGAAGACCAATGACAAGGGCATATGTTTTCACTATAGAGTTAATAGCCACTGGGAGAGGAATTGCTTAGCTTATCTTACGACCCTGAAAGATAAGAAGCTTAAGGAAGTTATTTCTTTAGGTATGTTTATAAATAAGATCAATCTTTCTACCTCTATTCCATATTTTTAGGCATTAGATACCGGATAATGTTCTCATATTTACAATAACATGCAGATATTAATAAGTAGATTGCTGGGAAAAGGTGAAATGGACCTAAAAGTTGGCAATGGAGCAAAAGTTGTTGTATTAGCTGTAGGAACTCGTAGTATAGCTTTACCTTTTGACCTTCAACTAGAACTAAATAATTGTTATTAGTTATAGTTGTTACAAGAAACATCAATTATATTTCTTATTTAGATTTGAATGGATTTGTCTTTATTATTAAGAATAAGAGTTGTTCTTTTTATAAAGATGATGTTTATTATAGATCTACATTATTTACAAATGGTTTGTACGAATTAAATTTCAAAAGGTCAGTCTTTAATATAAATAACAAGAAAGAATGTTAAGTGACTAAAATCTATTTTATTTATGACATTGTATGTTAGGTCATATCAACAAAATTAGAATCACAAAGTTATATAAAGAAGGATATTTGAACCCTTTGATTATAAATCATATAAAACTTATGAAACTTGTATTGGATAATATGACCGAACTACCCTTCATTAGAGAGGGAAAACGTGCCAATGAGTTACTAGAGCTTATATTTGCAGGTGTATTTAGCCCTATATCTACTTTGCTAGAGGTGGATTCTCATATTTCATTACTTTCACAGATGATCATTTTATAGATGGTTATGTGTACTTATTGAAATAAAAGTCTGAATCATTTGAAAAGTTTAAAGAAATATACTTAAGGTTGAATGAGAACCAAATTTGTAAAAGTATTAAGATTCTTAGATCAAATTGAGGTGGTGAATACTTGGACCATGATTTTCGTACGTATTTAAAAGAGAATAGGATTCTCTCACAATGGACTCCTCCTTTAACTCCACAACATAATCAAGTATCCGAGAGGAGAAATTGTACTCTATTATGTGTGAAACGTTCCATGATGAGTTATGCAGTCCTTCTTGTCTCCTTTTGGATATTCCATTGAAACCGCTGCTTACCTTCTAAATAGAGTTTCATCTAAATTAATTGATAAGACACCCTATAAGATATGAACTGGTAGTAGACCAAGGTTGTCACACTTTAAAATTTAAGGATGTGATGCTTATGTGAAGCATGCAATATCTGATAAGCTTCAAGCTAAATCAAATAAATGCAAATTTATAGGGTATCTAAAAGACAGTATCAAATATCAATTTTCCATCGTCTTGAGCAAAAGATGTTTGTCTTAAAATATACTAGATTCTTAGAAAGACAATTTTTCTCAAGGAAATTTGTGGGAGTGAGGTAGAACTTAGAGAAGTTTAAAGTTCACGTCTAAATAGAACAAGAACCTCAAGTTGATAATATGATGTATAACTGAGAGTTCAAGAGACACATAATTCGCAATGCACTAGTAGTATACACCTTTCCCCCACTAGATTGGATCTACAAATTGAGAAGCGAAAGGATAATGTATTGCTCATACATAACAAGCCTACTACTTTTAAAGAGGCAATATCTGAAATTGGTTTTTTAAAATGACATTGTATCAACTTTGGTGGATACACACGATGGTGTTGTATTTATTAGATAAAAGTAGGCTTTTAAGAGAAAAATTGACATGGATGGCAATGTACATAAGTACAAAGCAAGGTTAGTGGCTAAAGGTTACAAACAAAGAAAAAAGTTGATTTTGATGAAACCTTTTTACTATTAACTATGATTAAATTCATAAGGATATTATTGGTTGTAGCCATATATCATGATTATTATGATAGATGGATATATATATGACACAACTTGAGGATTTTGATTCTAAGAGATTTCCTAATCACGTGATTAGAACATCCATTTTGATAAGACAATCAAAGAGTTTGATTTTTATAAAAAATGTGGATAAGCTATGTGTCCATAAGAAGGTTAGCAGGAGTGCACTCATTTTCTTAATGATATATATGGATGACATATTGCTGACTGGAAACATCATACCAATGCTCCAGTCTCTAATGATTTGGTTATCCCAGAATTTTTCCATAAAAGATATAGGAGAATCAACCTATATTCTAAGGAAAAAGACCTATAGAAATAAATCAAACATGTTAGTTGGTTAGGTTATCTCAATCTATATACATAGACAAAGTGCTAAAAAGGTTTAGCATAGAGAGTTTTAAGAGGGGATTCTTTCCATATCGCTGGAGATTTCTTTTCACAAAGTATATGTCTTATGACACAAAAACAGAGAGATAAAATGGATTTTGTTCCATATGCTTTAGTAATTGGATCAATACTTAAGAAGGGTTATCTATGTTTTCTTGTTCTATGAATTAGTTGAACTAAGGGCAAGGGTATTCAAATGCTAGTTTTTAATTAGATCCAAAAATAGTAAGCCAAAGTCAGGATACATCTTCACTCTAAATGGTAGTGCGGTAAGTTAGAAGAGTTTCAAGCAACCAACCATTGCAGGTTCTATGAAAAAGGCAAAGTACATTTCAGTGTCAAAGGCGTTAAAGGAAGCGATTTAGATTAAGAAGTTCATTACTAAATTTGGAGTGGTTTCTGGCATTATTAAGCTTATAGTATTGTAATGTGACAACAATGATGCCATTGTAAATGCAAAGGAACCAAGGTCTCATTAGTGGTCTAAACATGTACTCAGGAAGTTTCACTTGATCAAAGAGATAGTGAGTGAAAAGACATAACATTGGAGCGAGTTCTCATTGAAAAGAACCTTGCAGATCCTCTCACTGAGACATTATCTTAAAAGAGACATGATCGACATATAGAAGGATATAGTATTAGATATATAGGCAATTGAATTTAGTGCAAGTAGGAGATTGTTAGTTTATGCCTTTATAGCCAATCGGTTGGTTGAAGTTTTATGTATGAAATTATTATTTAATTAATAAAGGCAATCTTTATCTTTATGTATTTTATTAACTATATTTTATGCTTTAATACTAAAGATACAATCCTAAGAATAATTACTTTATAATTCAAATTATGATGATATCATAATTATGAGATTCAATTGTATTTATGTATTATTCCCAAATTGTTCCTAGTTGTAGTTTCACCAAGACGGGATAATGATGAAACGGTAAAAGCTATCATATATTATGTTTTTTTTCTTATGAAGAAAGTGATTTATCTCATAAATTCAAATACAAAGATACTTAAACTAATGTGTGGGTGCTTATTAGAGAATAAGTTCATTAAACTGACCCAGTTATGAGGATCCTAAATGAAATATTACTTATTTATTTGTGAATTTCCTCGTTATGATGATTGCATAATTGATTATTAGACTTAAGATTACTAAAGTATCTCATGAGGGAATTAATATGTTTTGATACTACTTATTACATATCTTATTTAGGATAATTCAGTTGGTACTACTTGGATATAATATGAACCATATAGAGATAACTGAGTAACTTTATAAAGAATTTGTTTCTCTAAAGTAATTAGAGAGATTTTTCTATTGTTATTGATTAGTAATGGTGTAAGGAATTCTCTAGCCAGAGTGAATTGAAATTTGAAAAGATATTTTCAAATATCAATTATAAATCAAATATTTAATAAAAATGAATATGATTGGATTTAAAAGATTAGACATTATATCTATACTCTATCCAATTGAAACATTGAATGACGAAAGGATTAAATTATACATCATAACTATGCATTGACAAGTTAAATCAAACCACTTGAATCTTGATATTTGGATGGTCATAATATGTTGCTAGAAGTCAATCTTATTTTATAATTATAAATTGTTTAATTGGAGACTTAAAAATAAATTAAAAGGAGTTTTAATTTATCTAATTCTAATTATGAATTACAATTAGAATTTATAATCATTGCCAATATATTAACAACTTAATAGGTCACACATAAAGAACAATTTAAAATCAATTTCAATTAAGTTTGACATAATTATAAAGTTTGAAAAAATATAGGGATCAAAGATGAGATATTTTATTTTATTAAAATTAAATTAATTGGAATTAGACTTTGACTTTTAATTATAATTGAAATATTTGATTTTAGTATAAATTAAAAACCATAATACTTTTTCTATTTATTGGAATAAGCATAATGGAGCTATCACTCCTACTAATTCCTCTTAAATAGTTTTATAGATATGGTTAGAAGCTAGACGAACTATTTGATACATCGAAAAAATTTCAAAAGAATTTCATCAGGAATTTCAAATCAGATACAATTTCATTCGAGTACTTTTCAAGTTATTCAATTATTGAGATTAGATTGAAAATCATAAAATTTTATTTTTCATTGCGCTCATGATTTGACCACAATTGGTTTCTTAACAAAAACACCAATATCCTTTAGTGTATTTATGTATAAGGTGTAGTCTATAAGGATGTATTAGAATGAGTAGTTACTAAGGATATCAAGTATTAGCCTTTACCATCTTTGACCTTTGATCATGCTTTGACCTCTCTCAACCTTTACCATCTTTTTGCCCCTTCTTTGTTTTGAAATCACCCATCTCCACCTAATATGCGACTGATTCTTAGTGGTAGCAACCTTTGCCTTAATAACAGGCCTCCCATATAGAGCAAAGTAAAACATCGTTCACCAAGGAGGAGTTCCCTACTCTTTCCAAGGAGTCCCTCACGGTGAAAGTTTGTAACATTGCAATGATGCTGAACCCAAATGGGGAAGGACTAACAAACCCTCGTCCTGTGAGAGAATGACAATTTTTTTAAAAGATACATCACAAATGTGCTTTGAAACATTCTCTTATCCTGTGAGAGACTGGCAATATTTTTTTTAAAGATACATCAAAAATGTGCTTTGAAACATTCTTGAAATTTACTTCAAGAGGGTATCATATCACCTTCGATAGAGCTCCTCCAAGCAGGCACAAAGGCTTGGTCCTTAGCATTAATGGGTTTCTTCTGGTTTAAACGCCCTACATTTTCGATCGTGAATATATGGGCTAAATCACAGTGGAGCAAAAAGGGACTAGAAAGGTAATGTTAATAAAGAAAGGCACATTTTTATTTAAATTCTTCGAAGCCTCCAATCTAAATGAATTATTTGAAATGGGAACATGGCACATCGGGGATCAACCGATGTTCTTGCAAAAATGGAGGTCAAGTATGGAGCTTGATTAGGGTACCATTGGCGTGGTTCCCATATGGATTCAATTCCTTAATATTTCGTTGTAGTTCTTGATAACTGAAGGGCTAAGCTTTCTGGCTAGTTCCTTGGGAAAGCCTCTGAAGGGCTAAGCTTTCTGGCTAGTTCCTTGGGAAAGCCTCTCTATATGGATTCTCAAATAGCAACTATGGAGAGGATCTACTATGCTAAGGTATATATCAAAATACCTAGAACATCTACATTGCCTAATAAATTGCCTATCTTATGATTAAGTAATACTAGTGAATTTGAGAAAACTTGTATCCATGTCTCCTACCTTAGAAGTCGAGTACCACTTATAATAAATGGGTCCCCACTAGTCAAACTTTCCAAACCGATTAGTATGAGGAATTAATGGCTATTGCAAGTAGAAAAGATGCACATGAGTAAGTAGATACTGAAGTTATTAAATTTTGTGGTGAAGAATGCATAAGGCTTGTTAGTTTGTTATTGAAAAAGAAAGAAAAGATGATAAGGCTTGTGAATCTATCGATATTTTTAACCCCTTTAAGAAAAGAATAGTGGCAGTAGCAAAGGTTATTAACTCCTCTAAGAGTAGAACAAAGAGGTTATTAACTTCTTTGAGAACAGAACAATGGCAATAGCAACTGTTGGTAATAATGTGAATTTGGTATCTTAAAAAGGTGATAGAATAGATGATAGTAATGCTAGAATTGATGAGTTACCAGTAGACAACACAATTAATATTTTGGTTAATGCGGAAACTTATCTTATACTTGAAAGAGATGAGGCTCAAACAAAACTCTAAAGTCAAGCTCTGAAGTCTACTAAGGTTGGATGCTCGACTGAAGTGAGTGCAAGAGGAGAGCAAGGGGCTAATGACATCGCTGAGGTTGATGATGTTACTTCGAAAATTGAACCTTTACCTCATATGGTAAATGAAGTAGTTCAGGTGTAGAATACTAATCCTAGGCAAAAATCAATGAGGAAGATGAAAGCAAAAACCAAAGGGGACTCCCCCAACCATGAAAGTCCTAGTTTGGAATTCTATAGGGCTTAATGACCCTCTCAAAAAGTCCTTTGTGTAGGACATGGTGAGGGAGAACGAGCATTGTATTATTGGTCTTCTTGAAACAAAAATCAAGGATCCTATCTGCTTATTAGGCTCTAAGTTTCCTAGTGCGGAGTGGGAACTTATTACCAATCATAATACACACTATAATGGACGTATTATATGTCTCTATAATTTGGATATTATTTAAGTACAGATAGTTGAGGAAACTAATCAGTATCTACATTTACAATGTCAATACCGAGGTATGACAATTGTTTTTGATTTATCCTTAATTTATGATTCTAATTTTGGTTTTTAACGAAGCAAATTATGGACAGACCTACATCAATTACAACATAATATTCAGCACCCATGACTTCTTATTGGGGATTTCAATTACTCACTAAAACTCATCCGAAGTAGAAGAAAGAAGAAGGTTCAATCTAGGACTAACTAGGGAACTTACTAGTTTCTTATTGAGCATGGACTTGGTTGATTTAATTGCTACAGGTAAATTACTTACTTGGTCTAATAATCAACAAGATAGTCTTCTTATAAGGAAGAAATTAGATCATTCATTTGTTAACTCAATATGTTGACCCAATTCCCTAACTCCTTTGTGCACTTTAGAGAAAATATGTAATCATATCATGCTTATATATTGGTGCAAATAATTGTTGAAAGAAGCATAATAAGAGCTCCTTTTTAGTTCTTCAATGGTATTATACAGATGGATGGTTTCACTAAAATAGTCCAAAGATGTTGGAATCATGAGATTGAAGGTTTTAAATCCTATCAAATAATGCAGAAACTAAAATTGGTAAAAGTCGCCCTTAAAATTTTTATGCATGGGAGAAACCATAACTTAAACACTCTTAAGGAGTAACTGATTCAAGCACAGAAAAATTGTTATGACTTGCCACATAATGCAGAATATAAACCGGTAGAGGTAAGAAGTTTGCAAGAGTACAAGAATGACCTCAGTCTTTATAACTCCATCCTAAAAAAAAGGCTCAATTTCATTGGTTGAAAGAAGGGAAATCCAATACGAAATTCTTCCACTCTTCCTTACTTGCTAGGAGGAATGTCAACCAAATATCTACACCCCAAAATAGTAATGGGACTAAATATACTAATATAAATAGCTTGCAGGAGCTTTCCAGAAACCACTTTTTACAATTTATAGGTGATGCTGATACAATTAAGCCAAGTCCAAATGCTCAAAGGCTCTTCGATTGTACGATTGGTCAAGATATCAAGGAATATATGGTATATCCATTCACTGAGCATGACATCAAGAGAGTATTGTTTAACTTCCATCCCTCAAAATCACATAGGCCAGATGGGTTTATTGCACTCTTTTTTTATAAATCCTGGGAAATTATAGGCCTCCTCCAAAATGCTTCAATAATTTAATCATACTTGCATCCGCTTAGCACCCAAAAGGAAAGCTCTTCAAAGGATGAATGACTTTAAACCTATATCTTGTTGTAACATAATCTATAAAGTAATCTCTAAACTTCTAGCAAAAAGGCTCAAAGTGACTATTTTGGGAATCATAAGTTATGCACAAGGGGCTTCAGTCCTAACAGAAACTCTCATACAAGAACTTTTGATGGATTATAACTTAAGAGAAAAGCTCAAAAGTTGTTTACTTAAAATTGATTTCTTCAAAGCATTCGATATAGTTAGTTAGAGGTTTATTCAGATATGCCTTAAAGCCTTGCAATTACCTAATCGAATTGTTAATTAGATAATGACTTGTATCCATACCCCCTCTTTGAGTGTGCTTGTGAATTCCATTCCAACTAAGCCTTTCAAATATGCTAAGGGGATTCAACTGGGGGACCCCCTATCTCCTTATTTATTCACTCTTGTAATAGAAGGCTTGTCAAAACTAAAGAGTAAGTTGATCTTATACAACTGAAGATTTCAATTTCATCATAAGTGTAGTGTGACAACCCTACTCATCTAATGTATATGGATGATCTTATGATTTTGTATAGGATTGATCCTTATTCTATCCATCTCTTATGAATGTTCTAAACATATTTGTTAAATGGTCAAGTTAAAACTCACCCCTGAGTAGAGTAGCGTCTACATATCTACTAATGTCAAGAATATTGATGAAGTAAAAAGAGTAGCTAGCTTAAATGTTCATTCAACACCTTTTTTCTACCTAGGTGTACCAATCACACCTTCCAAGCCTAAATATCAAGATTGCTTGCCTATCATAGAAAGGATTAAATCTAGAATCAATGCTTGGCAAAATTGATTTCTATTTTATATGCTAAACTTATCTTATTGTTTTAGTCTTAAACAACTTACATTTACACTAGACTGCCTATATTGCTCTACCACAGAAGGCTATTAAAGAGATTGATAGAATTATGAAAGCATTCCTATGGTCAAGCAGAACAGAGAATGCTAAAAAAGCAAAGATCAAATAGAGTGAGGTTACTACCCCAAAGAAGTTTGGAGGACTTCGGATTATCTCTATTATTACCATGCAAAAGGTTTTAATATGCAAACAAATTTGGAGGCTCTATACAGATCAACAAGCACTTTGGATCAAATGGATTCCTGAATATCATCTCAAAAACATCAATTTCTACCTAATATGATGCTTTTCAATTATTCCCAATAAAGTAACTCCTTTTTGTATATTTAGCTATAAAGCTTGTACATAGGCCAACAATATAAAAATCATTGTAATGTTGTTTTTAGCTTTGCCTATAGTAATGAAAAATTCATTTTTAAAAAAAATGTTAGTGCTTCTTCGTCTCAAGAATTGTAATAGCTGTTTATTTATGTTTATCTGTTTGACTTTGTTTTTTAATCTTCCATTTTCAATTTTCTCATAATTTGTGGATTTATATAAGAACTTGAACGATTATTCCAAAATTCAAAATCCAACCAGAAAAGAGGCTTTAACCTCCTCTTTCCTCGTGCCAGAAGATAACAAATAATTAAATATTACATATAACCTTTTTATTTTGGTATTGATTAATTTATAAGTGGATTATTGAATCTAACAAAAGTGATTGCTTTTAGAAAATTTAGATATTATCTTTACTATATATATATATCCATATTAGAAATTTTTAAATATTATTCACAAAATATTTAGACAAAGACAAATAATTTATGGTACAAAAGGTAAATATTAGAATATTGTAACAAATTAAAATATGTGGTCTTATTTAATTAGATTCGTCTATAAATACTTACCCATCTTCTTTCTTTATATATCAAATTATAAGTTCAAGCATCTAATATAAGTGTTTGTGAAGATGCTAATTTTATAGGATATAATATCAAAATCAATACTTATAAATTTTAGTTATTGACTATTTGTATTATTACTCGTCTTTTTACTCTTAATAATAATTTGTATCACATTTCTTCCAATCTTAATTGCATTCTTATCCTATCTATCCAATCATTCTTATAAGTAGTATGGAAGCATAATTAAGGCGTATCAAAAAAATTGAAGACGAAAATTATCCTCACAAAAGATAGTTTGTAGCCATTAACGGAAGGATGATGGACTTTATAGATAACATCAAATGTAATAAAATGGAAGTCTATGTGATTCATATGATCAACTCATTATCGACTTAGCCAAGAATCATCTTAAGATTATTTGGTTTTTGATGACGTTATAGATGCAATTTTAGAGGAAGAAAGTCACCATAATAATAAAGGATAAAAACAATTTGGTTTATAACAAGTTAAAGCCTTAACATTGATAAGAAAGAGATTAATGGAATGCAACCTAAGTACGAGCCAAAATTATGATAGATCAATATCAAGAAGTATGATAAAACTATGGTAAAAGGTCATGTAAAATAAGGTTGTTGGAATTTTAATAAGAAAAATTATAGTCCTTAAGAAAATTTTGCAAGCATTCAAATTATTGTAATGGCCTATTTTATGAAGCATCAATATTAATTGAATGTAGGAAGTCATTACTTAATATATGACTCTTAAAATCAAGAGCTACTTTTCATATGACCTTTGGAAGAGGATGGTTCCATTATTGTGAACCTATCTCATGAGAATATATGTATAGTTTTGATAATTATCCTCTAAAGGTTATTGGTATTAGAACTGTAAAGTTGAAGATGCATAATAATATAATTTATACTATTTAGGAGATAAGATATATGGAGAGATTGAAAAAGAGTTCATTATCTTTAGGATGACTAGATGATCTTGGTATAAAATCAAACTTGTCCGCAAGATTTTAAAGATAATTCTAGGCTCACTTATACTTATGAAATAAGAAAGAGAGTTGTACACTTGTATAAGTTAAAGGAGAGGCATTACTAGAAGCAGAAAAATTAATTGCCTTGAGTAGTAAGTAAAAGATCTTCAATATTATGACATCAAACCTTGGACATATATCTAAATAAGGAATAAAAATTACTTTATGAAATCATAGAGGTATCATTATCCTTTTATACGAATCTTGTTATAAGTCATACCATGCAAATTTTAACATATGAAATTCAATAAGTTAGGTTATTCTTAAATTAGTTCTCTCATATGGGTGGCAGACATTAATCCAATCCCTATGAGAAGTAAAGTAATTTGTCTCTCCTATTGATAATTATTCAATAAGGTATTGGGTGTATCCTATCAAGAGAAAAGAATATATGTTCTCATTGTTTAAAGTTTTCAAAGCATGTTGAACTTGATTTTAGTAAAAAGATTAAGTGTTTATAGACATACAATAAAGGAGAATATAACAACAATAAATTTAATGCATTTTATATGCAAGAAGGTGTCAAAAAAAAGTTTTCTATAGCATACACTCTTAAAAAAAGGTAACAGTATAGGTAAACAAAACAATGTTCGAAAAAAAAAGTAATGTTGAGAGTTATAAGTCTAAATAAGGCCTTTTAGGAAAAAGTAGTCAATATCACATGTTATATTGTAATCTGTATATAGTGAATCCTAGTATAAAGTATTGAAATGTTTTAACGAGGAGCCTACTATATATTAAATGGAAATCTAAAATTGCATTAGAATATGAAGAATCATAGTTTATTCTCAAAAGATATGTTGACTTTGACTATATTAGTGGTCTTGATAAAAATAAATCTATGAAGGGTTATATGTTCACATTTGTTAGCAGTGTTGTAAGTTACGTTTCAAAGTTATACTTAGTTCTGGCTACATTGACATAGGAGCAAAATACTTAGCAGTTACACAAATCGATAATAAACGGTATAGTTAAAATTGGTGTTAGAAAAACCTGGAAACAAATAATAAAATATTTAATTATTTTGCGACAATCATAATGGCTGACATCTAGTCAGAAATCCAACATTCCATCCAAAATCAAGCACATACAAGTTCAATTTGACTTTGTTCATGAAAAAAAATAGAAGAAAGAAATACGGATATACAAAAAGTTTATATCAAAAACAATATAGTATATTTTGTGACAAAAACAATCATAGTAACAAGTTTATTTGGTGTCAATCCTAATGTGGCTTGATAAGAATTTAAACAATATGATAATGACAAAGTGAACTAAAAATTGACTAGTTGTTAATCAAATCTTCAAGTGGGAGATTATTAGAAAAATATAGATATTATGAATATTATCTATATTAGAAAAATCTAAATATTATTTACACAATATTTAGATAATGATAAATAATTTTTAGTACGAAAGTAAATATTAGAATGTGTAATAGTTACAATAAATTAAATTATATGTCTATAATTAGTTTGATTCATCTATAAATACACATTTGTCTTTTTGTTTCATATATCAAGAAACAAGTTCAATTATCCAAGAATAAAAAATGCGAGATACTAATTTTACAAGTTCTAACTTATAAATTAATATGACTTGTAATTAATATAATAAATATTTGTGTAATAACTCTCTCAGTCTTACTCTATCTACCCATTCATTTCAATAATGCCTTTAACTTTATTTAACAATTAACTACAAATTACTTACAAAGTTAATGATAATGAATTAGTAAATTTTTTATATGAAAAATTTCCACACATTAGATTACAAATAAGTTTTAAAATAACTAATAAATATTTGTTAACACAATTAGCACACTAATACTTGTATAATAATTGATGTTCTTAACATTATTCTAAATTGCATGTTGTACCATATTACACCACAAGAAAAAAATGAATTTGCGACGAAAAAACAACGACGGAATACAAACTATCGTTGGTTACTGATAAATAACATAACTACGTCAGTAATTGTGTCGAGTACATTTAGTTTTAGCGACAGAACAATACCGTCGGCAACACTACAAACAGAATAGGAATTGGGGATAAAAATAACGACGAAAAAAGAATCGTTGTACATTGCCGACGGAATTAAAATTTACGTCGATAATATTGACCGAAAAATTTAAAATATTAGCGGGAATAATACTGTCAGAAAAGAAGTGTGGGAATTGAACGCATGTTAATGTATTTTGATGTTACCGACGCAATTTAACGACGAAATATTATGTCGATAAATTGGAAAACATATACGACGTCGTGTGCTTGCGATTGAACATTATTAAGTTGAAGAAAAAGGCACCGTTTGTTTTAACACCAAACGATGTTATTTTGATAACGTTATAAGCTCTCGAATCAATCCCCCCCCCCCACCGTCGACTCTCTTCTCTATTCTTCTCCTCCCTGCTGCATCTGTGTCTTCTCCTCCGGTGTGTCGTTGTTCGTCGTCGTCGATGTCGTGGAACGGTGGTGGTGCATCGAAAGGCGTAGGCACTGTTGTTGTTTGCTTTTGTTTTCCTTCCCACCCCCACCCGTACGTGTATATGCCGTTA
Organism: Erythroxylum foetidum; assembly: GCA_026546835.1. Taxonomy (NCBI): domain Eukaryota; kingdom Viridiplantae; phylum Streptophyta; class Magnoliopsida; order Malpighiales; family Erythroxylaceae; genus Erythroxylum; species Erythroxylum foetidum. Next base: position 10,194,056 of record JANZLF010000221.1, on the reverse strand, counting down.
ATAATGAGAAATTTTTTGTGTTTGTTAGAGTTATTTGTTTAGTATGTTTGAGTTTTTTGTGAATGGGTAACAACATTTTAGGTTGATATGTTAGTGTTAGAAGGTTAAGTTCTCAAAAAAAAATTTGAAGTTGGGATGATTTGTTGATGCATATGAGGTGTTTGATGAAGTGCCTCGCATGCATTTTGGTTAATTTGGGAAGATGGAGTTCCATTCTTTATTTCTAATTTTTGTTAATTTGTTAAGTAGAAATATGAATTAATTTCTAATATTTATACTTACTTTATTTATATCATTAATTCATTTAAAAGCGTTAGTAGGACTTATAATAATCGTGAACTAGTGAGAAAATGTCTTAGGTCTTTATCAAAGGTTTAAGTATATTGCCATTAGAAGAGCTAGTCAGATCACTCATTAACTATAATATGTATATGAATAAATTGTATGAAAAGGAATTAGCTCCAAATATAAAATTTATGGTATTTAATACCTTAAGGATGAGAAAATTTATAATGATGATAATTTCACAAGTGAAACTAATGAGGATGATATAAAGCTCATCACAAAATTTGAAGAAGTTTATAAAGAAAAAAAAAAAGCAAAAATAATTAAAGAAGAAAAAAAGCACTTAATTAAGGTCACATAGGATGACGTTATTATTTAAAAAGTGAAGAATTTGAAAATATGAAGACAAGTACATTTTTTATGGCTAATAATTTCAAGGCTTTCTTTCCCTTAAAATTTGATGATGATAATGATAATTGTAATATTGAGTATACTTATATATTAAGTTAGTTGAATGCTTGAATGTCTAGATGTCATAAGATTAAAACGGAAGAAATTTTCTTTCAAGCATAAAGAAATTTTAAAGCTCTTAGATACATGTATGAATGAAAATTAACAAAATTATG
>JANZLF010000221.1:10113190-10126112 GCA_026546835.1 Erythroxylum foetidum | reverse complement strand
AAATTCTGCCTTCTCTATCTTCTGCTTCCATTCATCTATCTTTTTCTCATAATCTGCATCAATACATCAACCTATCAGCCAAAACATTACAATTTTTCAATGAAACCCATGTACATGGAAAAGAATTGAAATTGCCCATAAAATTCCACAAACAGACCACGAAAGAATGGAAACAGCTAAACGAGTAATTACACTATGAACAAACAACACATTAAAAAAAACCCCAATAGCAAATCTTTTTAGGGCATAACATTAGGGTGCTTTTAAGAGAGAGAAAAAAGAGAGGGGGAAACAGAGATACCAGAAGAAGAAGGAGGAGGAGAAGAGGAATTGTTATTCTTCTTAGCCATGGCTCTGATAACCAATGAATTGCACCCATAAGATGAAATCTTGCGCCCGAATCCCTAATCTCCAAAACCCCAATTTTTGATTTTGATTTTGATTTCTCGAGAATAGATTGGTTCTTCCAGAGCAAAGGGCTTTCAGCCACATTCTTCACATGCAGTGCCCATAGATCCATTCTAATTTAAGATCCCAATTTTTTCAAGAATTTAACACACCATGACGAACAAAGAGATGAGTTTTGATCGAAGAGAACTGAAGATATTCCTAGGAAAATTTTGAGACGAAGGTGAGAGAGTGAAAATCGTTAGGTTCGTTAACAGCTCCATCACCATGACACTTTCTCTAAAACCCTAGAAAGAAAGCATACAGAAGCAAAGAGATTAGAGCGTGAAATTCATATCAAAACTAGTAAAAAAATAAAGAAGGAAACTATTAGATCCTGAACTTTTCTTAGAAGACTAGAACTAATAAATGAGAAATGTGAATAGGTTTATATTTTGTTTTGATGTTTTTAATGAATAAGAGATTTTGAAATGGGAAGAACTAAGGTGAAAGTTAGAAGTAGAATGAAAGCAAAAAATGAAGTGAATTTGTGTAGTAAGTTGATGAAGAATATGTGCATAAGTGTATGTTCTGTCGTTGGTGTTCATGATTAATCATGGATTATAATTTTCTTTATAGATGATATTGATTTGAAATGAAGTTAAGAATGATGAGTAAATGAAGGAAAAAAGGTGATCTTAGTATGATTTGTGTTAAAAAAAAGATTGTGAAACAAAATAGATGGTTGATCTGGAAAATATTTATAGAGTATGCTTCAGTCTTTAGCCACAACTTTTTATCTAGTTATCCAAACGAGATTATTCTTGATGTGGATTAAATTAGAAACATATGACTACATTTCTTATGAAGATATAGAATTTAAATTCTGTCTTTAAGAATCTCAAAATTTGTCATGAAGTTGAGAATTGGGTGTAGTACATTGGATGAATGTAAGTTTGTATTCTGAATTCGAGGAAAATTCTGGATTGTTATAGGCTGAATTAGAGAACATTTTCTTCTCAAAAGTTGTAGGTCTTTCTTTTATCTTTCCAACGCCATATAGTATGGAATTTTTGGACTTCTATGTTGAAAGCTATGGTCCTTGTAAATGAAGTTGTATCTTCTGCCTTTTTGCTTCTTCATTGATGACGTCATCTCCTTCTGTGTTTTTTCTGTGATGACGTCATCTTTTTCTGTATTTTGTTTCGTCTATGTTTTACTTCTTTTGCCTTTTTGCTTCTTCTGTGATGACGTCATCTCTTTTTGTATTTATTCTGTGATGACGTCATCTTCTTTTGTGATTTGCTTCTTCTGTCTTTCGCTTCTTCTTTCTTTTGCTTCTTCTGTCTTTTACTTTTTTTGTCTTTTCCTTCTTTTGTCTTTCTCTTCTTCTGTCTTTCACTTCTTCTATTTTTCGCTTCTTCTGCCTTTCGCTTCTTCTGTGTTTTGCTTCTTCTGTCTTTTGCTTCTTTTGTATTTTGCTTCTTCTGTCTTTCGCTTCTTCTGCCTTTCGCTTCTTTTGTGTTTTGCTTCTTCGATGTTTTGTTTCTTCTGTCTTTTGTTTCTTTTGTGTTTTGCTTCTTCTGTGTTTTACTTCTTCTGTCTTTTGCTTCTTCTGTCTTTCTCTTCTTTTGTCTTTTGGTTCTTCTATCTTTTGCTTCTTCTGTTTTTCGATTCTTCTATTTTTTGCTTCTTCTGTGTTTTGTTGACGTGTCTTCTTCTATGTTTTGTTGACACGTCTTCTTCTGTGTTTTGCTGATGTGTCTTCTTCTGTGTTTTGTTCCTTTTGTTTTTTGTTTCTTCTGTGTTTTGCTATCTTCTGCCTTTTGCTTTTTCTGTCTTTCGTTTCTTCTGTGTTTTGCTATCTTCTGTCTTTTTGCTCCTTCTGTTTTTTCCCTTCTTCTGTACCTATCTTCTGTTCCATTTTAACCCTTTAGAAGATAGAATCTGTCTTCAAGATCTTCATGAAAGTCGTAGATCTTGAAATCTTCTTTCGAACCATATAAAGAACATTTTAATACGATATCTGTAGGAAAAAGTTGTAAGAATTTTTCCACTTCTTCTGTCTTTTTCCATTTGTTTGCTTTTTCCTTTGACTTCGTCTAATCCTATCGTCTGATTCATTTTGATCCTTCAGATGATAAAATTCTGACCTCAAGGTTTTCTTCAAAGTTGTAGATTTCAAAGTTATCTTTGAAACCATCCTAAGATGATCGTAATCCAACATCTCTAGTGAGAGTTATATCATTTGTCCCGAGACAAGTTCAATATGAGCGAGGACCAAATTTTGTTTGCTTATAATTGTTTGTCCGACCTCTAAATGAAGTAATTCTTAAACCCTTAGATTCCTAACATTTTTTTTGCGTTTCCATTGAAGGTCATAGCTTTTGGTGTTGATTTGAAAGGGATGGATTGAATCAAAGTAAGGGTATAAATTGGAAGAGTGGAAATTGGATATTTTACTGAGCGTGCTTCAGTATTTTGATGATTTCTAGATCAGTAGAACCTCGAATAAGATGATTCTTATTTTAAGATAAACTAGAGACATGGGGCTACAAATGGTATGAAGAAGTTGAAATCTAATGCAGTTTCTAAGATGTTTAGATTTCGGATAAAAGTTGTGCATAAGTATACTGACTTGGACAAGAGCAGTCCAAAAATGTTGAAATGTATCTTTCGAATCATTGAACCAGATGGATTGATTTTAATGTCATTGGAAACTTAAGACAAAGGAGAACACTTTTCTAGAAGAAAGAGTTATGTTAGAATATTCAAGGGTATTTTTGGCAAGACACGTAAGTATAACAGACATAAGGCATAAATGGAAGGGCAAATGGGACATTTCTCATAATTGGAAGAAAAAGTGTTGTCTTGCTTATAAATGAAGAAGAAAAACGTGGATGGAAGGATACGCAGAAGAGAAGAATGAAAATTTAAAAGAAAAGAGAGAATGTCATGAAAAAGAGAGAGAAATATAAAGAGAAAGAAGAGAAAACAAGCTAGGGTTTCAATTGTGTTAACCTTCAAGAGAGATTTTGAAGTTGTTTAAGAAAGGAAAAAGGAAGAGGAAGAGAAGAGTTTCCTTTTGAGCTAAAGATCTCTTCAATTGTTGAAGAATCAAGGTATTACCATTTTGGATCTTTTGAATTTTTGGAAGGATTTTAGTCTATGGAGTTTAGAAACGCTTGGGTTTAAGCATTCTAGAATCAATTTTAGTAATTTTGCATTTTGGGATTCTCTATTGGATTCCTATTAAATGAAACTTGGTTTGTTTTAGAGAATCAAGAGAATCCTACCCAAGAGCAAGGAAAAAGACAACCTTGACTTGGATTTTTACAAGGAAATAAGGTGGGTAATGTATTTATAGTTATTGTGTGATTGGGCAAATTCTTGCCTATGCGTTAAATTGTTTGAAAGTGACTTATTAAAAATACATGATAATTTTGATTATGTTATATCGTCAAAGAAGCGTGATATCTTGAGGTAATTAAATTGTGATTTGGATCAATGTTATGCCTTGATATTCGTCATGACATTTTGTATAAATGAAAAGAAAGGAAAAAACATGAAAAGTATGAAAGCATTTGATAAAATGATTTGAGCATGATTACGTACTTCTATTTAGGCGAGAGTGGAACCATTCTGTTCGTCATGTGCACGTTGACAAACGACTTCTCCTGGCTACCCGCTTGTGACATATGAGCTCCAAAAAATGGACTCATTCTGTTCATGGGATAAACTTCGGTTTCCTCATTCTGTTTCATGGAACCCTCGAGCTGTTTGTTGTACATTTGCATCCTTAAATTGTCAAGTATGAAGCATATTGAATGTTATGTGATCTGAGCTAAATTTGATGAATGTTTAAATTGCTTGAATAAAGTATACATGCTAGAATTGCTAGACACATATATATACATACGCTTGACTTTGGTCAATTGCCAATGGCTATATATATATTAGTCACTGAGCTGTGTAGCTCACCCCACACTTCCCTCCTCAGGTGCATAAAGAGAAGATTAGCGATCATTACAAGGCATTGGAACTCCAAGATAGTTAAAGATTTTTGTAATTAAGTTAGTTCAGGAACTTTTTGTATTTTGGGATCATTTTAAGCATAAGCATTCAAATTGTATCATGTGTATTTTTGTATTTTATATTTGCATTAAGGCAAAGGGATGGTTTTTGAAATGTAAAGATATTATGAAAACAATCATTGTGTTCTGTAATGGGCCCAAGTGATTATCGAAACTCTGATGTGTTCAATAATGTTTGCATCTTTATGACAAAAATTGTTTTAAATAAATTGGGCCGTTTTGATCATCGATTTTCCGCATATGCATTAATTGCATATAACAAAAAAATTTGCAATGAATTTTGACCATTTTTTGTCTCCGAATACTGGGCTCTGTAAGCGGGGTCTAGCAAAAACAAGATCTAACCATGGCTTGAGCTTGACAAAACAGAGAAGGAGATCAGAGGATTATGAAAGAAGGAAAAAGGCTTGGCAGTTAAAAGGAGAAATCGTTCTTGGGGAATTGGTTACGGTGTTGCTCCGGCAATGACCAGATCCCATCGATGCCAACCTGATTTGGATGATTCCCATCTAGTTATGAAGAGTTGAGAGAAAAACGCAAAGACCCTTCTGAAGAAAACGAGAGAAACGAGTGAGATGTTTTAGGCAAACTTGATATTTTGGTTTAGGGTAATCAGCTGATTACCCCAAATGCTGATGTGGAGCAACTTATTGCCAACCCAACCAGCCAATTAACCAAACACATTTATCAGTTGTTTGACTTAGTTAAATAGTTGATTTTGGCTGATCAACTAATTTTTCAGCCGATCAGCTGTTATCCAAACATGCCCAATATAATAAAAATCAAGGAAGAAATCAATTTTGACATTGAATTGCTTGATTGGACTTCTTTAGAATCTAATTATTCAGAATTATATGAAAAATTTAGCTCCTCGAGATACTCCCAATGGTAAACAAAAATTTACTGGTTTAAAGAGAAGTATAATAGTGAATTGAAGTAATACATGCAAAATGTAAGAATTACACGCTTCTTTCATACAAACGGTACCTTGCACAAGATACATTCAAATCAAATATCCATATGCAGAATAAGTACAGATTCATGTTTAATTACTAGATATATGAGCCTCATGTTGTTAGCTATATCATTATCGTAATCAAGTCAGATAGCATAACCTTTTCGAAAACTAAGAGATAAAAGAAATGGATTTTTCTTCATAGCTATCATTATTAAACATAAACCTGCAGTAGATTATAATCCACTACATGTGACATAGAGCAAGACATGAGAATGTAAACTTAATCTGGCAGACCAGATCTTTTGTAGATACTTTGTAGCCTATTTAACCACAAAATACTTTTAGCTTTAACCAGCCTCAAAGAAAACATATAATTGAAGAAAAAATTGATGATTCGGCATCTACGCTGATGAAAGGCAGAACACACCATCCCGTGTTTTTTTTAATAAATGGAGAGAAAAACACTACAATTACATTGTAAGTCTAGGGTGACAAAACCCCAACCTATCCTCTAATAGGATTGATAGGCACCCCCTGGGTGGAATTTCTAAATTAGTGACTCCTAGGTCGAACTGGTCTGCATAGTTAGCGAGCCAGTTCCCTCATTGATCACCCTCTTTGTAGATGTGTTGAGTTACAACAACTCAATTATGGGTAAACAGTTCATTGATGCCCAGAACTAAAGGATTAAGAGACATAGCTCGCATAGCCAGGCATGAAAGTAAATTAGTCACTACACTTGAATCCACCTTTAATTCTATACGACGATAACCCAGGTTCCACGCTAGTTTGAGGGTTGAAAAAACTCCCCAAAGTTCAACGGCTACTGTGGAGCACCAATCAATGTTCTGTACAAAGCCTCCAAGCCAAGTGCCTGAACTATCTCAAATCAGTTCACTTATTATGGCCGAAGAGAGTGATCTTTGCTGGCTCCATTCGTATTTAATCTCACCCAACCCTGAGGAGGTTTGCTCTAGCCTATAAGTTGTTCCCTTCGAGTGCAGCTGACAAATTAGCTCTTTGTTTCCAGATTGATGCCTTGTGAATCTGCTGAACATATTCTAAAACTTGATGGTCTAATGAAGTCAACCAAGAAAAGTGTTCATAAAAAAGGACCCTATTTCTCCAAGACTATAGAAACCAGCACGTCGTGCCAAAGATAATAGACCAATTTAAGCCACACATTAGTCAGTGTGTGTGTAGATTCCTTATAAGCCACTCCTTGGTTGTCAAGGTGAAAACTCTGTGGAGCCTACTTGTGGAGGGAACCTAACCCATAAATTACGGGCTTTAGGACATTCACGCACTACATGGAGTGAGGATTCTTCTAAGTAGCAATGATAGCATGCAACATCTGAAGTTAATTGTTTGTGGGCATGCTGTTGATTAGTGAGTAATCGATCATGAGACAGGATCCAAAGAAATGCTCAAATTCATTGCGGGCCCTGCCACTGCCATATTGTCTTCCAGAACGTATTGGCCGAAATTTCTTCTTGACCCATTATCATGGAATATGAGGATGCAATTGTGAATTGCCAAGTATCTGATCGTCCCCAAATTAGTTTATCTGACTCTAAGTAGTGCTTTGGCAAAAGAATACCTACTATAGACATGTATATAGAAGAAGGAAGCATATGTTGGAAAGCTTCCCAATTCTAGTTACCAGTAATATCTACAAAATGTTGAACCCGATGATTAATAATTTTTTGAGGAATATGAGCCACTGCATGAGAGATAAGAGGTCCTCAGTCCTCAACCCAGGGATCGATCCATAATCTAGTCCTAGAGTAATCACAGATCATCCATTTCATGCCTTATAGTACGTGGTGCCAAGTAGCTTTAATACTCTTCCAAATCATCGACCCACCTATTGCATCAAGGGAAGAAGGAAAATTGTTAGCATCAAAATTATATTTAGCCGAAAGAATTTGGACCCATAAAGTATTAGGCTTAGAAACCATTGACCACCCTAGCTTGGATAGTAAGGCATTGTTGGTTTCTTTAATTTTACGAATGCCGAGGCCCCCCATCTCTTTAGATTGACACACTCTTTTTCAATTGACCAAGCTTATCTTCTTATTGTCTAGTGTTGCACCCCACAAGAACTGACGCATTAATTTCTCTAACTCATCACAAAGCTGGTACGATTTAGTTTAGATTCCTAGACTTCATGTCGAAATATTTTCTATATGAACAAAATCAATGACGGTCTGACAGTGTGCCATTGAGATTAGTAAAATAAGGTAGTAAATTCATCAAATCTTGGTGCCTTATTCGGAGCCATATCAAAGAAAGAATTCTTGATTTCATCTGGGCTGAGAGTGTTTTGCATGTATGTTATAGCCCGATATGAAAGAGTAGGGAAAGAGCCTATGAGCTATAAATTCTTAGAAGGATGAATTTCTTGCATGTAAAGATTCTTCAGGAAATTTTTTGCTATCTGTTTGATGCTCTCAGTGTCTGATCCCGCATTCCCATTCTCATCTTTCAGAGACGTAATCCTTGTTTTCTGATGGCGGGCCGTGGTGATAGCTTGATAATACCTAGTGTTTCTATCTCCCTGGCTTAGGCATTGACATCTTGAGCATTGATGCCAATAAAATTCTTCTTGGTACAGGACGTGCTCTAGTTCAGATCGGAGATATTCCTCTAGTTCATGTAGAGAATGTGAGTCATGATCCTCTAGAATTTTTTGAATCCCTTTCAGTCTTACCATAAGCCTTTTTTTTCGATGAAAGATGCTTCAGAATGTACTTAAGTTCCATTGCTGTAAAGAAGTCGAAAGGTTGTATAGAAATCCACTCAAGTCAGTTCCATTAGGCTTCCAGTTCGCTTCGACAAGTTGATCAAAACCTTCTTGTGTCAACCAAGCTACCTAAAATCTGAAAGATCTAGGGGTCGGCTGAAATTGGGTATCTAGCTATAGGTTAACAAGGAGCGGTCGATGATCTGACTTTAAGAAGGGGAGGTGATTAATTGAAGTATTCTTGAAAGTTGATTGCCAGGCGTTCGAGCAGAGAACACGATCTAATCTGGCTAGTATCTATCCTTTTCTCCAAGTGAACTTTGGGCCTGTAAATCTTAGATCGTGAAGTTGGCAATAATGAACACATTCCCAAAATTGAGCATTGACTATAGGTTGCAGTCTTGAGCCTCCTCTTTTATCATTGCATTCAAGTTTGACATTGAAATCACCACCCAAAATCCACAATTTAGAAGTGATCCTAGCAATTTTTTTAGAGATAATTCCATAGAAAATGTTGTAGGGAATATGTAGGGCTAACATAGATAGCTGTGAAGTCAAAAGAATAATGTCCTCATTCAATATTCGTATGGACAAATTATTTGTGAGCTAAAAGAATTCTGACAATGATAGTTGCTTTCCATAATAACTGGATACCTCCCGAGAAACCTGATGCTTCCACCCTGAAAGTGTGCTCAAAACCCAAACTCCTAATAACCTTCTTTGCCCGATTTCCACTAATTTTCGGTTCAACTAGCACAATAAGAATTGGATTATGAATACGGATATAATTCTTAATGATCGGCTTGAAGGTCTTACCTCCAACCCCCTGGCAGTTCCATATAAAGATTCACATAAAACTTAATGAGAGTTGAAGTAAACACTGTTAGTCTTTAGTGTTTATTGAGATAATATCTATACCCCTAATAGGGTTATTCGTGGTGTTTTTTGGAATCTTATCCATTTGTGAGTCGGGTACTAAGGCGGTCTCACTTTCTGGTGTTAAGTCTTTTATAATATCTGGTGGACGGAAGGAGGCAGAAGGTGAGCAGGAAGTGACGATGGCATGTTGATATCCATGCATACGTCTTGCATTTCTGTTGCTATGCCGCCGCAACCCTCATCCTCTTGCATGGCTTCTGTTAAGGCGTGCTCATTTATGATTAAAGTTGCATGGGAGGGGATGGAGATTGCTATGTGTTGAGCTTTGTTTAGCTGAGGTGTCTTAAACGATGACGTTGTGTGAGCTGGAGAGTTTGTTTGGTTCATCGCGTGGGCCCTGAGGGGGGTTGGATTTATTTAATGTCTGCGAAACTAGCGTGTCTTTGGTCTGGTTGGGAATGGATCCACTAGAAGATGACCCTGCTAGTCCATGGTTTTTTTCCCACATATAGGTCTTGGAAGGCAAGCGTCTGTGGGTGTTCACGTGAGGAGTGGATGCCTCTCCGTGAAGGCTATCCTCCTCTGTCGTAGGGTTACCGTTGGCAGGTTCCATCAACACCTGATCAGCCAAAATATTATACCTTGATCCCCTCAATTCCTCTTGATTGGCTCTGTTCCTCCTATCACCTCCGAGAGTCGTTGCTCGATTTGGCTGTTGGCGGGGTCAGTGTTGAACCTATATCCAAGCTTCATAGACCTCCGTCTGAGTTTCGTCTGCCGTTTGTTCTATTCGTGATTCAACTGGGTTAGTCGTATGGAGTCCCTTAAGTCCATCGGTTCTTGATGTTTTGTGGGGAAAACTGTGGCTCCATGGCCGACCAATCCACAAGCGAAGCAAATTTGAGGTAAACTTTCGTAAGCCACTTTAATGCCTTCTCCATCGAGTTTGACTATAGATCTAAGTGGGAACTAAGATCGATATCTATTGCAACCCTAGCAAATTTTCCTCATTATGAATTTTGGGTGTTTTCATCTATCTTAACAGTGTGTCCGATCAAGTTCCCAAGGGCTTTGAGTATGGAGGGATGATGCCAAGCGACAGAGAGCTCTGGAAATTTGACCTAGGCGACTACATGTGTAACCTTTCCAGACGAGGGTCGAAATTCTGGAGACCAAGGTTGCATGAACAGGACATGACTAGCGATAATCCATGGTCCTTGTGTGAGTGCCTGAATATAATCTTCTTCCTCAATGAAATTAATTAGGTAGAAATCGTTGTCTATGTCAACAATTTTCATGGGGCTGTGGGGTTTTCACATTGATTTGAGTCTGTTTTGAGTAAAGTGAACCCCAGTCTCCTACCGAGTAATTTCACCATGACTACCTTCACCCATTGTTTGTCAAATTGTCCACTTTTTTAGTTTCAGTCATCATCAATAAATCCCTATACTATAGGGATATCACGTTTTCTGTTTTGATTTATTTCTAGTTTGTTTCCTAAACTCTAGTAATTCAGTTTGCGTTCTGTTATGAGAGTCTGTATATATATGGCCAAAGTCTGTTTAATAAAAGTACAATTTTCCTCTGTTCTTCTCTATATATATATACTTTACATTTGGTATCAAAGCGTCCTCACGAGGTTAGTAGCAAAACGAAGCAGCAGTCTTCTACGTGTTTCTTGTCATCATGTCAACAGAAAGTTCTTTTGTGCAACCAATAGTACCAAAGTTTGATGGATACTATGATCATTGGGCGATGCTCATGGAAAATTTTTTGAGATCAAAAGAATATTGGGGTCTGGTGGAGAATGGGATTCTTACAGCAGTAGAAGGTGTAACTCTGACAGATGGGCAGAAGAAGATCATTGACGATTAGAAGCTGAAAGATATGAAAGCAAAGAATTATCTATTCCAGGGACTGGATTGAACAATTCTGGAGGCAATTCTTAACAAGGATACATCAACAAATATATGGGACTCAATGAAGCAGAAATATCAGGGCACAACATGAGTTAAGCGTGCACAATTGCAGTCTCTTCGCAAGGAGTTTGAAGTGCTTTACATGAAACCAGGAGAGACAATAAATGAGTATTTTGTTCGCACTCTTACCATTGCTAACAAGATGAAAGCAAATGTTGAAGACAAAGGAGATGCTGTCGTTGTTGAAAAGATCCTGAGATCCATGACTTCCAAGTTTGATTATGTTGTGTGCTTTATTGAAGAATCTAAGGATACAAGCACGCTATCCATAGATGGATTACAAAGCAACCTACTTGTCTACAAACAACGCATGAGTTATCAGGTGGAGGAGGAACATGCTTTAAAGATTACTTATGGGGACCAATCTAGGGAACGTGGTCGAGGTAGAGGAAGAGGAGGTCGTGGACCAGGCAGACAGTTTTTTGACAAAGCTACGGTGGAATGCTATAATTGACACAGACTTGGACATTTCCAATGGGAATGTACTGCAAAATAGTAAGCCAACTACGTCGAGACCAAGGAAGAGATGTTGCTGATGGTATTTGAAGAAATAAAAATTGTTGATCAGGCAAATACATGGTTTCTTGACTCAGGATGCAACAATCATATGTGTGGGAACAAGGAGCATTTCTTCGATCTTGATGAAAGCTTTAGAGAATCGGTGAAGCTGGGCAATAATTCAAGCTTGATTATAGCAGGCAAAGGAAACGTGAAGCTGCAAATAAATGGGATGACACAGATTATCACAGGTGTGTTTTATGTACCGGAACTTAAAAATAACTTGTTGAGTATTGGGCAGCTGCAAGAAAAGGAACTCACTACTTTGTTTCAAGGTGACAAATGCAAAGTGTATCATCCTGAGAGGGGCTTGATCATGAACACGACAATCATTGCTAATCGTATGTTCATTCTATATGTTGTATCATGTCCTATCGCAACTGTGTGTTTCAACACCATAACTGAAGACATGATGCAGCTCTGGCGTTATCGGTATGGGCATCTAAGTTTTAAAGGTTTAAGGACTCTTCAACAGAAGAAGATGGTGCATGGCTTGCCACAGATTCAGGCTCCATTAAAGCTATGCAGGGACTATTTGGTAGGAAAGTAGCAACGGGATCCGTTTGCAAAGAAGAATAATTGGAGAGCTTCTCAACCTCTAGAATTGGTTCATGCTGACATTTGTGGACCAATTAAACCTATTTTAAACATCAAAAAGAGGTATTTGCTCACTTTTATTGATGACTTTAGCAGAAAATTATGGTTGTATTTCTTAATAGAGAAGTCAGAAGCCTTTACTGTTTTTCAACCATTTAAAATTCTTGTTGAAAAAGAGACAACTACCTCTATTATAAGCTTACGTACAGATTGTGGTGGGGAGTTTACATCACAAGAATTCAACAATTTTTGTGTTGTACATGGTATAAAGAGACAATTGACAGCTGCATACTCACCACAGCAGAACGGGGTAGCGTAGAGGAAAAATAAAACCATCATGAATATGGTTCGAAGCATGCTTTCAGAGAAGAAAATTCCAAAGACTTTTTGGCCTGAAGCAGTCAATTAGATAGTGAAGTGAATCACACGTTATTACAATGCTTATTATACGATGTATAAATGCACAAAAAGGGGGGTTGAATTGTGTATTTCCCCTTTTTGAAAAATCTTCAAAAACATTTTGTCAAAAAAAAACTTGTTCTTTTCACAGAAACTACTATAAATCAAAGTTAATCGTATTTTCGAAAACTTGTTAGAAAACTATGTCGGAATCCGGCCCTGAGACCAGACCCCAACTGCATGAAACCTAACACTCTTACTCTTGCTTTAATTCCACTTCTATTGGACCCGTTTCCAGAGTCCAATTTCTGGAGTCCTGAAACCT
>JANZLF010000221.1:10077421-10091876 GCA_026546835.1 Erythroxylum foetidum | reverse complement strand
ATTTTTACAGTGTGATTTATGGAATGATACCGGGAATGTCACGAACATGCATTGTACACATTTTCATTGATACATGTTCATCTTTAAATAGTTCTGCCTGTACATTTGGTAATGTGTATGCAATTGCACTGTTATAGAGACTCATTTGGAGCATCGATCCACCGATATTACTGAGACTTCGAGGTATTTAGCTCGGAAGTACAGGTGAGTAACCTAGATGGTTCCTCAATTATTATCTGTTTATATTTTACACTTATACAACTGTGGAGAATAATGGTACTTTGCAAAGTACATAAGAGCCTTTGATTAAAGTATACACATAAGAGTCTTTGATTAAAGTATACTTCCATAAGTAGTATATTGGTAGATCCATTAACTAGGCCATATTTATTTATGTTTTTCAAGGATACGTCTCCCATATAAGATTGTTAAGAGCCTGATCTTTTTATTTTAGTGAAAGCTTCTATTCAATATATGTTTTGTGAGGATTGATTGGATTTTATATGATTCTTACATATTATAAATAGTTGTAACTATTTATGACATTTTGTAACTCTAAATTCCTAATAAATGATAAATTGATGATATTCATTATGTTGAATCTATATTGACATTATTGTCATACATCCTATTGATGTATGAATTATATGATTAATTTAACTATGCATATTATTATAAAAAGCATTATGATATGATTACACAATCTAAGTGAAAAAAAGTTTAATTAATTAATATGGGCTGTTATAATTTAATGACAGTTAACATTTTAATTGTATACTTGTGACATTTATACTTTTTAAAAATAAATATTATATTGCTAACTATGCTTTAGACTTTGAAGTTTATTTTTTAATATTGTTCAAGCTATACCCATTAAACTTATAGTCCACCAGAAAATAAAAGTCAACTTAATTAATATAAGTGGGAAGTGAGTGAAATAGACTAGAGAATTCGGCTTATAGAGCCTTGCGCTTCTTTTTGTCCTACATATCCTTGTTCTTTTTTTTTTTTATTCGAGGAAACTTTGTAGGCGGGCCAAGAGGGTACACCTCTCTGAGGGTCCAACTGGCGCACCACCCCACAGGCCGGCCAAGCGAGCGCACCTCATCATTGAAGGCCCAACTAGTTCTCCATCTACAAGTAAAACCCCTGCTGCCCCAGGCTTTTACAAGAGAGGCTAGCATAGAATCGAACCTGGAACCTAACCAAAGTCAAGCCCCGCTCTCATCCATCAAGCCACACCCCTTGTTCTTGTCTTATAACAATCCACTAAATTATAATAGCTTGTATAGTTTTAGGTTGAAATTTTATAATCCCATTATAAAAACATGCTTCGAAATAATGAAATCTTATTTAGTTAACTGACTTTGAATGTATTAGTAATGTTTTAAAATTCGGTCCTTACATTGAACAGGTCAAAAGAAACGTTTAAAGTTTAAGAGTTCAATCGATACTAAATTGATATAAAACTGGTACTAATCTCAAAACAATTTATTTTGCCCAAGTTTAAGTTAAAGTAAAGCTAGAAAGGTAGCTTCTTAATGTAATCAAAATAAAAGCATAATGAGAAATGGTTAAGGATTCCATAAAAGTTACCTATTTGTGGAGATTAATGAACAAAGTTCTAATGTTGTTCTAGATAATTAAGAAGAAATGTACTCAGTATGTTGATAAAAAATGAGATAACCTATATGTAAAGGAACTGATCCCCATATTAAAGATAATCAATAAAGGCTTTGTCAAATGTATCCATCAACGATCTTCCTAGTGGAAATGCATTTGTTTCAACCAACAAAAAAGTAATAATTTTACTAGTGCTGGAAATCCTTATCAATCACAATGGTACAGATTATAACAAAATAGATCCTCCTAGTATGCAATAGACATTAAAGTATGCTTATCTCCTCTACCAGAGAAGGGTGACCACAACTTTTTGGATGTCTTGACAAATTTAAGAGAAAGAGGAATAAAGTGGGACATTGAGCAGTTTGAAATTGATTCATTGTTTCAACAACAGAGGGACCATTTAAGTTTATGGGAATAAATTATATGAAAAAATAGCCAAGTAGATAAATTGTTTGTGAATCCTTCCAAGTTTGGGAAAGCCATTTTCGAGTAGACACACCAATCAATTCGTTGATAGCAAGACATAAAAGGTAAAAATAAATTATTCACATCTAATATCTCACATACAATTTATAAACTACATCCATATAAACTTAAAATGACCATACATATGCACTACAAGAAGACCAATAACAGAATGGTGAATAAAATCTTACTCACTTATCGGTGTGCTCGTCGTCAAATTACCAAATGTTAGCAAGCGTAGCTTTCATTTTTGAAGTTTTAGATCAACAAATTGAATACTTTAAGAGAGTATATATATAACACAAGAGATCATAATAAATAACAAATCTCCTTTAGTTTGTCCTCTTGTAGATAAAGCTATCGAATTATCTTTATCTATTATATATTAAGAAACCTTGAATAAGCAAACTAGACATTGAATAATAGTAAACTGGTCATACTCGAATTCTATGCAAGCAATCCTTATCTGTTATCTATTAAGAAACTTGAATAACAGTAAACTGGACGAATTCTATACAAACAATCCTTATTTGTTATCTGTTAAGAAACCTTGAATAACAGTAAATTGAACATCGTATTCTATACAAACTTAGATTGACAACAAAATCAGAGTTTCACTCCAAAACCCATTCTTCAACTCTCGATTTTTTTGCTCCTCCATTCATTCGATCAGTTCCTATACCTCATACGATATTCTTTTCTCATACCTTGTTTTCGAGAGATAAAGCGGCAGATAGATTGCGCTTCTTCTTTAAACTCTTCACCCATGACTCTTTCCTCAGAAATTGTATCCATAGCTTACTCGTTAGAGCGGAAACTGCACCGCAAGGGCAGATAAGTAGTTTACTTGTGAAAACTTCACTCTTCTTTTCCTGAAAACTTCACTATAGAATGCTTTCTTAGCTAATAACTCTATCTCTGAGAAGTAGTGCTATGTTTTTTTTCCATGCTTAAAACATGCAAGTCGGACAGAGAGAGAGATCAGAATGACTTGACTAAAAGGAGATGAGCGATTTAAGCAGCACGTTCTAGCCTAGGAAAGAATCTCATGCCCTTGTTTTCTTCCTTTATTTGAGGTAGAAAAAGGCAATGTATCGCAACTTCGGTGACTTTTTGAGCAAGCATGAAGAATTTTCCCATATGAAGAAAGAACACGTGCTTAGAGTTAAAAATAGAATTGTGAATGCAAAAGAGCGCTTTATGTGCATCATAGGCCAGCAGAGGCTTTCCGCGTCTATCTCTGATGTTTGAAGCTCCAACGGTATTTTGAGAGAGATTTGGCAAAGATAAGATCTAACGAAGATGATAGATGGCAGAAATGGAACATGATGAGATTTAGCAAAGATGGCCAGAAATAGAAGATGACAATTAGATACGATGAAGAGGCAAAGAGAGAGTTTGACTTCTCAAATGAAATCCAAAATTTAGCCTTTTAAGTATATATGTATATTTACAGACTGGTTCATCCTCAAAAAACCAGCCAAACCGACTGATTTTTATCATAAGATAATATTAAATTAAACCGAACCAAACAACTGGTCGGTTCAGACAATTTCTGATCGGACTGACCCATTCAATCGCTAATCCGGTTCAATTTTTAAAACTTTGCATATTATTTGTGTGTTGATGGTGTAAATTTTTCAACAATCGCACTCCTTTAAAAAAGAATCAAGCATCTTGTATGGGAGTTAACCGGGTCTCATTTCTGTCACTCTAATCAATACTGGCTATCCAACGGACTTTGTGCTGCATATGCAGAAAGGTGATGTATTGCTAAAATTAGAAAAAGGCTGTCAACTTGAACAGAATCAATCGGAAGATTGCCAAAACTTTTGGCAAATTCAAGAGAAAATAATGCTCAAATTGACTTTCATTTTACATCATACAACAACAGAAACTGTTAGTGTTGCGGTAGAACTGGTCTCTTTTCCAACATCTCGTAATGGACGACAAAATTATCCTGCATCAGCATCATTCACACAATTGCAAGTCAGAAATAAAGCATGCTTGACATTCTGAACAGGGGAAAAGGTTCAAAGAAAAGAAGAACAATAAAATACTGCAAACCTTGCGCAGAATTTCAAATGTGTTTGGATCGAAACAGTGATAAGACCCTCTCTCATACGTGTTTGTTTTCACAAGAGGCTCCATGCTGGGGGGTCTAATAAACCACCCTCGATGCTCCTTGTGGTAAAACCAACCTCTGTTGTAACTGCCATCAAAAAGACCAGACCTATATGAGAATAGAACCTCACAAGGAAAAGAAACAAACTAGTAGACATCCCAAAAAATCGAAATTGGGCATGCATTTAATCGGAGGAATGGAAGCAATTATGCAGATATAGAACAAAACTGACACCAAGTCATCAGGGCAGTAGCTAGCTTACAGTTCATGGGCGGCATATAGTTGAGCTTCATCTTTTGGCATGCTGAAAAAATAATGAAAGAAGATTAAAAAAAAATTGGTAAATTTTGAAAAGTGAACCAACCAAAGGGGAAAAGATAATAGCAAACAAAAAAACTTCAGGTAACAATAGAAACATTTATAAAAAATGTACCTGTAGAATATGTAAAACAGTGTTTCCACGCAGAACTTGGAAAAGTAACCTTGCTGCAGTTGTTTAAAGAGGTAAATAACAATGACAGGAAAATGGAAAAGAACACCAAAGCAGAAAAAAAGAAGAGCCAGGTCAGAAGGGAAAGTGTAAAGAAAAGGCAGCTCACATGTAAAACAGGTGGTTGCTTCGCATAATAACAATGTGGCACCATAAACTCTGGATCATCCTTAGCAGGTCCTTCAGACCATGGGGAACCAAATGTCTTATGAAGATTTTCAGCAGAATTCAAGTTCAATCCCAGAGTCGTTAAATCAATTCCAAGTGCAAGTGGGGTCAAATCAGGGTCACTCATTCTAATAATACTTAACAAGCCAAGTAATCCAAATGGATCAGGAGTTGACTGTGTAGCCTGCATGGATTTTATGCCTTGATCCCTAAATGACTGATTGACAGCTGACATTGGTTGCAACCGAAATTGCGATGGATTTTGCTGCTGTTGATACTGCTGGATAAGATAGTCATATCCAACTCCAGAGACAGTGTTTGGTGTGTTTAAAGTTCTTAGTCCAATCCCAGGAGGCCCATTGCTCTGAACAACAAATAAATATATGGTCAGACAAAAACATCAGTTCTGTGGCATCAAAGACCAAAAAGTATATATGTCTAACAGAATGAACATACCTGAGAGTGGTAGGATGAACGTGAAGATTGAAATATGTCTGAGCCATGAATCAGGTCTTGATTGTTTAGAGATGAAAAATTGACGCCACTACTACTCACAGCTGGAGTATGTTGTTGCTGCTGCTGTGAGCGATACGATGAATAATTGCCCCCCAAGTTGAATCCAGCAGACCTCCCTAACTGCTGAGTCCAAAATTGAAGTACGTGAGGAAGTACATAACAATTAGTACTATAGTATTGGTCAAACTTTCACAACTTTCACTAAAACTCACAGAGAAGTGCTGAGATTGCATCATTGACATGGTATTGTCATGCAGTTGTTCCTTTTGGTGTAGATCCATGGTGTAATCAGCATTACCACCTGACCCAAATTTGTAATTCAACACCGTATCACTTTTTTGTTTTCATTTTAATGAAGATAGTATCTTATCCAAAGCCAGTTGCTATGAAAGGCAACATCAATTTTTATATTGATTGAATTTTTCAACAAAATCAATGTTAGTGAATGAAGGGTTCTGTGACTCATTATCTCCAAATTAACTGACAGAAACAAAGATTGTTGTATTAAAGATGGAGTTGAATGAGAATCTACAAACCTTTAAATCCTGGTAAAGCAGGAAAATCTTCATTTTGGATGCTGAATTCTTGGTTTTGTTGAACAATAGGGCTAACACCAAGACCTTGTTTACGCAGTGAACCTGAAATGTTTATGGCATATTTACTCAATACAGATGAAACTGGCTAATATTGGCTACCAACGGTCAAATTGCAAAACCATGTTTTCATTACCCAATTGCCCTTGAGGCCCTCCGGCTGAATTAGGACGGCTAGTCAACTGGGGGAAATCATTATTTATGTCAAAAGGCGAACTGTCACTGGAATTAATATCATTCAACATTCCTATAGAGCCAAGATTGTTCACTGCTTGGGCATGGCTTTGTGTGAGAGGACCACCAGCTGTAGGATAGGAGTTCCCCAACATAGAAATCACCTGAGGAGATCCTGAATCCAGAAAGGGTCATATAAAGTAGTAGTCAAAGCTGGTCTAAAGCTGTAAAATTAAGCTACTATTCATGATCCAAGGAAAAGAAAGAAAAGAAAACTTACAAAGGCAGCCAATGATTATCTCAAAAATAAACACACGATGCTGAACTCAGTGCAAGAAAGGAACTCAAAGAATGCCAAGATTAAATTGAGATATCAAAGCAACAAAAAATTTAACCCCAAGATTTGTAAGCTAAAGCAAAGCAGTGTACCAAAGGAAACAACCTTCAATAATTTCTAGAAATAAAGCTCAGACACCTCAAATCTTTAGTCTGGAACATCAAATAAAGAGGATCAATTGCATTAGGCAATTTTCAAAATATAATACATTATTTCAAGATCTAACAAAGTCATTCTACAGCTATAAATCTCCAATTCACAACAAAAAGAAACTTAAACAACTTCGTTACAAAAGAAAGTAGAACATAGGCAAAGCAATCGGATGATCCCTTAGTGCGAGGAAAATCCACTTATGCTACAACAAGATGAAAAACCTATCATAAACACCATGAAATGAAGTTAATATGTGTTGCAATCTTCATCCAGATAGTTTGTTATCACAAACTATTCTAGAAATCAAGTAATGACAGCAGGAAATCAAGTTGTACCTTGTGGAAGTACAGCACCCATTAATCTGTTTTGTACTTGAACACCTAAACTCCCAGATCCGCTGTTTGATGATAAATTAAGACGTGATGTAAGGCCAGGCAAAGATAATCCTCCCCCTGAGCCAATGTTCCTTCCAATGTTGCCCCCACCTATCATGTTACCCATAGAACTTGTAATCCGAGGACCTACATTTCCCAAAATTGGCGATACCCCCAATCCTGGAACAACATTCCGGTTACCAATTGCTGCAGAAGTTGGTAGAATCCCAGGAATAGAACTGCCAACTCCATTTGTGTTACTATTAAACCCAGGGTTTCCTACAACACTCACACCTCCTCTATTGCTGACTCCTGATTGTCCATGGATGCTGCCATGGGATAACTGCACAGTTCACAATATTTTTGTAATAAAACAAGCAAAAAAATTACAAATGGAATCAGTTAGCTTGTTTACAAGTTTTGGTACCTGAGACAGTGCAACAGGAAGATTGTTGGATGCAAACCGTCCACTAGAGAGGCTACCAGTAGGTTGTTGAACTCCACCGGAAGGAACATTAGTCAATGTTGAATTTCTTGATGCAAGTGTACCCGGCATGTTAGGAACATTAAAACTTCCATGAATATTGTGCAAGGCTTGAATACTCCCTGCAGTAAGAACCATTAAATTCAAATAAATTTAAAATGAGCAACACAGGTAAAATTATAGTAGAGCTACTAACCATTGTGATGAAAAACAGGAGAGCCTGCACCTGATTGGCCAGAGAAAGACGTAGCAAATGATCGCCCTGTACTGTCTGGAATATTTGAAGCTGAACCATTAAGAGAAGACTGCAATAAAGACCATATTAAATTCCAGAATAAAAAAGAATAATGAAACAATGAAAGAACAACTCCAGAAACCAAACAATTACAATGATTCCAGAGCAAACCACAAAACAAAATGTTATTTCACATAAAGCCACAAAAGACAACTAATATTTGGCCCAGAGGCGCGCAAAAGGCTAAAGTGGTGAACATCTTTAATATTCTGGTTGTATTAGATGATAAGAACATTGCACGTTATGCAAACTTAAGACAACCTATCCTTTGGAATGACCAATAGAAAACAGCGTTCTTCACAATTGCAAAATCACAAGCTCTCTTACTAAAGAAGTAATGGGCTTATTGTAGCAAAATCACATGCTTAAGATGCCAAAGAAAATCCTACAAAGAATTAGAAGACATTAACAACATGCAACAACAAATCTCAGACTACTCTATAAAACTTAATGAACAAGTGAAAATATAATCCCGCCCTTCCCTAATAAGAAGATAGTACTTATAGAACCTGTCCATCATAGAGCCAAATAATGTATTTCAGCATAAGAGTAGTTAGAAGTCGAACAACAAAAACATTAAAACGTAAATATAAACTCAACCAAGATATACTGGAAACTGACAATACATTTAGTAACCCCGACATTGCGTAAAAGGCAAAAGCTTGTGCCACAAATCATGCCCTGATGAGAAGCAGCTGTGACTTGTCTCAGTCACAAGTCGGATGGAGTGATCAGTAAGCTTTCCTTAGTAAACACACACATATATATATCCTGAAATGAGTAGAATATAGTAGTGAGGAAGTAGCAATAATACACAAGAAAAGGATAAGTGTACAAAAGGAAAAGTTGGAAAAAGAGGAGGTGGAGAAACCTGTAATAGTCAACTAAAATTATCATAAACCTGTGTACCTTAAACTTCGGCTATTCTATACTAGAATCTAATTGATGATACTAAATGCCAAGCAAATTTCACACCCGTTGCACATTCATCTTTCTAAAACCTAATATGCCCTTAGATTTTGCAACTCCGTTTTTGCTATTAAACAGAACCGCGTGGGAAAATAAGAAGGTAGGAGCCACACTCTATAGTAATTAGAGAACATTTATTGCTCAATTATAACCAAGTAGGTATTGTTTTTTAGTGATCAGAAAAATAAACTAGAATGTTTACCCAGAGATCAACATTGTAGCAACTACATCAACCAGTTCCCCATTTCCTAAAATTGAATAAATAAAATCGTGGTTAAACATATCATTCAAAGATTACAAGATTAATCTCACCACAATGCCTAAAGAGGCAAGAATAAGAAGGGACCACTGTGAGTGTTATATAAGTTCTTCCACTAAAAAAATTATAAAATAAGTTCCTAAACATGTCAATAACTGCTATAGCATTTTTCAGGAACCAAACAAACCACATAGCCTCCGTTACTCTCACTATAAACACAGAGCAACTAGATAACTTGAATCACATAAGCAGATTCCCGACCAAGAACCCTAACTATAAGGCCGTGAACTATACCAAGATTCCCATGACCGCAATACAACCAGAGAGCTTTAAGGAGATTGGGGGATCAATCTCGGAGCCAGTGGAGATCGGGCCGCGCTTGGAAAGAAAACAGTAGCTGGAAATCGGATCGGCGACGTAGGACGGCGATTATTTGGGGCTCGTCAGTCAAAACACAGCGAGTTCAAGGTTAATTTTGCCCTAAATCCAAACAGCCAAAATCAGAGTGCGAGAACGAGAGAGGATGAGAGTCGCAGAGAAACGGAAAAAAGAGAGCTTCGCTTTGTGACATGATAACTGATAGGTGTAAATGGCAACAGCAGAGGACTGGTGATTGCCTGCGGGTGTGCTATGCGTACGATTTTCTACTTGCCGTTAGATTGTAAGATTTCATATGGTCAGAGGTTGATCCTGTCTATCTTTTTCAATTTGATACCAAATTTTTTAATTTTTTATTTAATAATTAATTTTTTTTAAAACTCGTATAAAAGATTGAAAGTTCAAATTGTGTTGTTGTAAATTGTTTATTGGAAATCTTGTATTACCGGTTAAATGAGCTAGCTTTATAAGGCCATCTTGGTAGGAAGTTTGTATAGACTTACGGTTGTTGTGCTTTGTTCGTAGGGAATTATTATAAGTTCCTTATGAATACACATTAAGTTATTCCTTTTGGTAGATAAGAGATTATTGCATATACACAACATTTTCTTATGTGTATAAAAATTTACCGATTTATCAAAAAAAGAAAATAAGAAATCATTTTTACCATTATAAAATAATTTAATAAATATTATATTGATGCCTACCAATTCGATATATTTGAAAAAAATATTTTGACCTAATTTATAGGAATTTAAAAACAATTAATAACTAAATTAAAATTTAAAAATATCTAACTCTAAACTAAAAAATCTTTAAAAAATAAACATTTTCAAATTTGTTATTTTTTGAGATATATAATCCTGCGTGTGATCAAAAACATCCTTTTTAATCTTCTAAAGAGAAAACAACAATTTTAGTGAATTTAATTTTTGTTTTGTTTTAAAAAGTTAATTTATTTTAAATTTGATAATATTTTAAATATTAAAATAATTTAAATATATGTTTTTATTATCTCTTATGTTTTTTACTCAAACACCCTCTTTCATCCCTGTAACCGCCAAAGATTACATTATCTACGAATCTCATTATCCTCTCTACGTTATGCTCTTCTCTTCAACCCTATCTTATCGTCGTTGCATGTTCCAATTCTTCAAGTTAGGAAAAATTACCACGATCTCAACAACAATAATAGCAAGAGAAATAAAGTACAATAAACTAAATCAACACATACGTAATTTATGTGAAAAATCCCTCTCAATTAGGGAAAAATCACGATTCGAATCTTTATAGACTAAAATCAATCCACTATAATAATCAAGAGTATAATCGGTAACCAACAATAATAGTCTCAATGACAAGTACAATTATCTCCAAGTTCTAGTACAAATTGAAAAACCTAATTAATTAATTACTCTCCACAAATCCAAGAGATACCAACATCGAATATCTATCGATGATGATATGCTTCCTCTTGATTATCTCACCAAACAAATGTTGTCCCACTCGCCAAAACAATGGAGTAGACTTCTCTTTTTCCTCTCCTTTGTTCTGGTTTTTACAACAACCACATCTATAGACAAAAAGGGTGAAGCATATTTATCTCATCATAAATTAGCTTCTCCAATAAACCACTAAAACCTACCACCTATAGGCCAATCAAAGAACTCTTTACTTTGTGGGCCACTACTTGTAAGTAAAACAAAGTTCACCATTGCAAAACTTGCAAAGCTAGTATTTAGGATTTAGGGAGATACCCAACATATTCCTTTATCGACCCAAATCACCAAACACCTCCACCTCATCTGAGAATCGAAGCTTCTTCTTCACGACTTTGTCCCTTCGGATGCAATGGCACTCCACATAACAAATGTTATTATCAACCTTCCTCCCTTGCATCACCAGGCAAGCACCTCGGTACACTTTGCACCACCTCCTACTACCAACATATCTATGCCCTACTTTGTAAATTCACCCAAGGAAATAAGGTTAGCATGAGCACTTGGCACATACCTCACATTGTGGAAGGTTCAATTCATATCATCATCGAGCTTCGTCCTCATGGTCCCCATGCCTTGGACCTTCAATCTTTGATCACCCACCATGTTGATGAGGCCATACTCCCCATATTAAAGCAGAGAATTAAAGAAGGCTTGGTCTTTACAAACATGAATCGACGTTGTCGAATTCAACACCCAACTCTCTTGACTCTCCTTCATCTCACCATGAGTAGCCAATAACAAATCACCATCCCCATTACCTATTACCACATTAGTGGAATCACCATCATCATCTACTTTAGTCTTGCCCTTCTTCTTTTGAATCAAATGGAGACTCTTCAAGTCCTCCATCATCTTCTGATAATAGCTTTGGATATGGCCCTTCTCCTTACAACAGTAACACTCCACATTACTAAAGTCTTTCGCACGCGATTTCGATCTACTCCTTGAGCCATCTCCCCTTCTCTCTTGATTCCTCCCTCTCTCAAACTCCCTCACAACTAGTTCCCGATCACCATCATTCGGAGAACCTCAATCAACATGCGTCGTCATCCTTTCATTCTCCCTCAATACCGTCATAGCTTCATCTAGCGTAATCTCCTTACTAATAAGCAACATCATGATAATGGGTTGATAGGACTTGGATACTGAAGTCAATAACAAGAGAGCTTGTTCTTGATTGGTGATTTTTCATCCACATTCTTCAACTGGGCCACTAGTTGGTTAAACAAATTAATGTGGTCCTGCAAGGTTGTACCATTCTCTATCCTTAATTGGTACAACTCTCATCTCAAGCACAAGATGTTAGTCAATGATTTGGAGGCATACACATTTTAGAGCTTATCCATCAAAGCTTTTGGATCTGTTTCACTCAAGTAGTTGTACTTGATCTCCGGAGCTATAGCCAACCAAATCATACCAACTGCCTTCTTCTTCATCAACGCCCACTTGACATTATTCAAATTCACCGGCTTGTCCGCCTCTAAAGCTGCATCTAAATCTTGTTTTACCAATAAGTCCTCAATAGTACTCTTCTACACTCAAAAGTTTATTTCTCATCAAACAAGGGAAAGTGAAATTTGGAAGCACTGTTTTTACCCTTCTCTTCTCACACTAATTCTTCCCTAAATCAAGCAATTAGTAATTTTCCTTACACAAGGATCCTCCAATCATAACTCTAATACCACTTATTAGGGAGATTTACTACAACTTCAATAACAATAATAGTAAGAGAAATAAAGTGCAAGAAACTAAATCGACACATGCGTAATTTATGTGGAAAACCCCTCTCAACTAGGGGAAAAACCACGGTTAGAATCATCCATTGGAGTTTGGATAACTATTTCATTATTTTCACTTAATTTCATTGATGAGTTTAATTATCTTCTCTTTATTAATTAAGTGCTTTGATAATGAATGAATTCTAATGATTAACTCTCATCCAAATAATTCATTTGTTGAATTTTTTTGCTTAATATTTTGTGTTTTTCTTTAATGGCTCGAGATTATGTATGTTAACAAAATTATGTCATATATATCGAATGCCCTATTTAAGTGGTGTTTGTTTTGTATCCTTAAACTTGTGTTAGAAACTGATCCAATCAATAATCCATAAGAGAGTAAAAAATAATAAAGTAAAATCAAATTTATAGTGTTTGTTTGGTCTTGTGCCAACAAGAAGATACAAACTAGGTTTTGAGGAACATAATATTGACCAGCCAAAAACAAGCATTCTTTTTAAACTTCCTGAACATTAGCTCTGATTTTGGAAAAAAGTTTATAACAAAAAAACACAGTAGAAATCTTTTACTGCGAAATAGATGAAACAAAAACAAAGAAAAAATTCAAAGTTAAAACCACAGTGAATGCCTACTCTAGAAAAGATGTAGGAAAAAAATAAAAATAAAATGCCTAGCGTTGAAGAACTAACGTTGGTTCAAATGCGACCCTATCAATAGGTCATGCACCGGTGAGTTATGGTAACTGGGTGAAGCATCCTCTTCGCTTTCTAAGACTCCACCACCATGTCTACTTGTGTTTGCTTCTATCACATGTCAATACTTCTGTTGGTTGCAAAAAAGGAGGCAATGTAAGTTTTCCCTTTGTAGCACCCCGCTCCCACGATGACCCGAACCCGACATCGATGGTGATATCCGAATCCGTGCCCCGCGAGGGTGGTGTGCTAAAGCACTGGCACTCTAACACTTTCTTTGCTCAATCATCTTAATCAGATATACGTACTTCTTATTTCAATCACCAAATATCATTATTATGATTTCACTCGAAAGTTCATATTCGTTTTCACTTTTTCCGGGTGATTCACAATTCTGAATTCTTTAGCTTTTTGGTTTCTTACTTCTTTCTAGTAGACTTGATCTTAAATTTCAATGCAACCAGCAACACTTTATTTTACCCCTTATGCCACTCAATATTCTGCACTCTTCATTATACTAAATTTGAAAACCTCAATATCTGAATGTGAATTATTCCATTATAGAATTGTTCGTTCAGTGTGTCAGATTACACACTAATTTTACCAGTATAGCACTAATTTGTACATTTTTTTTCAAACTCAATAATTTCCTCAAATTTACATAATTTGTACATTCCAGAAATGGCTTTGCACATCTAATGTCTCCAAGATCTCAAAGCGATTTCTATCATGGCAATTCTAAACCATGTATCATAATCAACTTATAAGACTTTCATTATCCTATGCACATCAAAACCCACTTTTTACTATTACTACAGATTGCATCTTAATCTCTGACGCGAAACTTCATCAAACATTGCACAATCTCCAAATCTAATTGATATTTTATCATCAGTGTCTTATTCTTCAAATATTCAAAAACGTCCCCTTTTTGCCTTGCAGACACTCTCAAAATACCATCTATGATCACAGTCACTAATTAATACAATTTTTGCTTAGATCACTTAAATCTTCAATATCATAATGCCATTGGGGTATCATTAACTATCACTCACATTTTTCCTTGTGTTAATTTCTTGCAATTCCTTAGGTGACTAATTTCCCCAATGTAAGTAA
>JANZLF010000221.1:10031772-10051576 GCA_026546835.1 Erythroxylum foetidum | reverse complement strand
ATTTATTCATAAAGTCTGTACATGACTATGAACAAAATGCGCTAAAGGGGATTGCCTTTAGGGCACTACTCTAACAATAGGTCCAAATACCATGCTCATGCAGGCACAAGAACCCACACCTATTCAAAAAGAATTTTCTAAGGTACAAGAACCTATGTAATTGCGCAGATCCACCAGAGAGAGGTGACCTACTGTCTCACTAGATTATATAGTCTATTTGGGTGAGTAAGACTATGACATAGGACATGTTGTAGACCCAGTTACTTTTACAGAAGTCATTTATGGACCCCATGTGTATATGTGGTAAGAAACTATGAAGGATAAAATGCAGTTAATGAGGAATAATAAGATATGGGAGCTTGTCGATTTATCTCAACATTGCAGGTTTGTTTGTTACAAGTGGCTATTTAAGACCAAAAAGGACATATGGGGTCAAATTGAGTAGTTTAAGGCGCATTTAGTTGCCAAGGAATTCACTCAAAGAGCAGGAGTTGACTTCAATATTACCTTCTCTCCCTCGAAGGATGCATTTAGAGTGATGATAGTAATAATAGCTCATTATAATATAAAGCTACATCAAATGGACATTAAGACCGGTTCCCTGAATGGTGGCCTTTAAGAGGAGGTCTATATGGAGCAACCTAAAAGATTTCAGGATCAAAATGCAACTGACAAAGTTTGTAAGTTGACTAAATCAATATACGATCTGAAACAAGCTTCTAGACAATGGTACCTAAAGTTTGATGATGTTTTGACTTCATGCTTTGTGGAAAACAAAGTTGAAAGATGCTTTTATTATAAGGTCAGGGGGAGCAAAGTTATCTTTTTATTACTGTACGTGGATGATATCTTGCTCTCGTCAAATGATTTGATCACGTTGTATAAGGTAAAACAACTTTTAGCTAAACACTTTGACATGAAGGATTTAGGTGAAACATCTTTTGTCCTCGGTATGCAGATTCACCGGAACAAATCTCAACACTCATTGAGCCTCTCACAAAGAGCATATATTAAGCGAGTGCTACAGAGGTTTAATATGGCTAACTGTAAACCTGATGTAACACCAGTCTTTCATGATGAGAGATTATCTTTAACATAGTATCCAAAGAATGAAGTTAAGAGAGAGGCTACGAGGAATGACTCATATTCTAGTACAATTGGTAGCCTGATGTATACTCAGGTATGCACTAGATCGGACATTGCATTTGTTGTCAAACTATTAGGTCGATATCTGGCTAACCTAGGTATGGACCTTTGGAATGCAGTTAAACGAGTGTTGAGATACTTAAAGGGTACCAAGGATTATATGCTGATATATAGAAAAGTCAACAATTTAAATCTCACAGGGTATATAGACTTCGATTTTGCTATGTGTCTGAATGATCGTAAATCCACATCGAGGTACATTTTTATATTGGTAGATAGTGCAGTATCGTGGAAAAGTGTCAAGCAGACACTGATAACTTCCTCCACCATGCATGTAGAGTTTGTTGCATGTTATGGAGTTGCTACACAGGTGGTTTGACTCAGAAACTTGATTTCTAAGTTATTTGTGGTAGAATCGATAGCTAGACTCATTTGGTTGTATTGTGATAATTTTGCTGCAGTGTTGTTCAATAACAACACAAGAATGCCATAGGGTTTAAGCAATTGAAGGTCAAGCACTTGACCATAAATGAGTTGATTTAGAAGGATGCCATTGATATGAAGCACATCAGAACTGAGGAGATGTTAGTTGATCCATTGATTAAAGGACCACTAGTATTTGTTAGACATGTATCCAGTATGGGCGTGTTAAAGTCCTTAGACAACAGTAGTTAGGGATCATTGTATTTGCTCCTTAAAAGTTTGTACATTTTGATGTATTATGACATTATTATTATTTATTAATATAGATGATCATCTTTTTATACTCAGTAATAAATGTTCATGTGTATAGTCATAATACATATATATGAAAATCTTAAGATTGTGTTGATCTGAAGCATTTAAAGGTCATAGGGCATATATAAAGATTAACCTTAAGCCTATGTCTTAACATATACAGTTTAGTATGGATATCCATAAATTTAACATGACATAGGGGATATAAATTTTTTAATCCCATAAAGGTTCTCTAATGTAGTTTAACATTTAGTTGGAGAACATAAAGATTTTCTTTAATGTTGTTTAGCATTCGGTGAGAGAAAATATGATTTTTTTACTACAGTTTAGCACATGCAATTTAACATAAAGTTAGAGAAATTGAGAACTACAAACGAAGATGATACATTTTAGATCATACAGGTATCATCTTGATTTTTCACATTCCATTTTTCTATTCATGTTAATGAGGTATTAGATATTCGTGATTATATTGAACTTGTATCGTACATGATACATATGTTTGATATTTTTCAGTAACGAAAGCCTTGTAGGACGGAATGTTAGACTTTCATTACCTTTGGATCGCATGTTTTTATTTTCTAAATTTTGATACCAATACAGTAGCATGACTTAATCGATTTTTTAAAATTATTTTTAAACTTGAGTCATAACTGCAATTAATGCTTCTTCAAAGAGGAGAATGTTGGACATTTTTGTTCTTCTCTATAAATTGAGCAACTAGTAATTGTATTTTCAGTTTTTAAACAATGTATCGGTTAAGTTACGTAATTAGATCATAACAAAGATAATAAAATAATCCAATAAATAATTTGAATTAATGGATCGAAGTTTGGGAGGAAAATAGTTTCCAATTAGTGTGAACAAGACCTACATTGGGCTTGTGAGAGGGAAATCATATATAAAGATTAAGGTTTCCTTTAGTGTCTTATGTAATTCGTAAGCATACGGATCCTATGACCTGTTACGAGTGCTTACATCTTAAGAAACTTGAAGAACGACGTTCATTGAGTGTTGTTGATTAACTTCCACAAAGGTTCCAGGAAGATTGGAGCTCGTTTTGACATCAAAAACTTCTTCAGAACATCAGATGAAATTCAAATCAGGTATTTCATATTTCTTTCATTTTTTACCTTTTCATAAATGATATGAAATATGTAATAAGGTTTATTCTATGTTTTACAACATAAGCATAAGCTGATCAGGGTTTAAATATGAAATATTTATCCAGTTGAATTATCTTATCTCCAAGATTTGAATTCCTGACGGGATCAATCGACCATAAGAGTGTTGTTTTCGTCTGATATTAATTTATTAGAAACATCAAGATCAAAAGCAAATAGCATGATTTGGACGCACAATTTCCATGAACCCATCTAAGTGGAAGTCCATGTCGAAAGTTCCACATATTGATAAGTTACTTTCTCAACACTTGGGTAGTTGAGATGCTATAGTTTGACAGGCTCCCGACCTTTATGACGTGGGCAGGTTGGCAAGTCATTCAAGCCATGTCGAGGTGTGCCTTTATTACTGGCACCAAAAAATTAAAATAACATCTCTTAATTATGTCCAATCTATGTTCCCACTGTCTGCCTTGATCTTGTAAGAGACCACTGCTAAGCTTACAATCAATTCAGACAAGAAAATACCTCATTCTGTTAAATGTTTTGTCCATATCCTTAAATCTCTAGTATACTCTATAAAGTTCTCTTCTTGTATGGTAACCATGGTTAAGGAAACGAAATAAAAAATAAGCATAGAATTACGAATTATTCTAACAGTTATGAATGATAATAAGAAAAATTTTACTTATACTTAGCTTTATATGAATTATTTTGTAAATAATTAATTAAAATATTTTATATTTTATAAATAATTAATACAAAATTTTAATGATTTAAAATCATTAATGTTTAGATAATTATGAATAATTTTTATGATAAGAATAAAAATATCATTGAAACAAAATAAAATAATTATTAAAAAATTAATATAAAAGATCATAATATCAAATATGTAATTTTGATAATAATATTCTGATAATATTTTGATAATTTTCAGATAATATCTTTTTGTTTCATATTTTCGATATTTAATTCTAACTTATACTTACCTTTAGAAATAAAAGTCCATAATTATTTAGAATTTATAGATCCAAGTTTTAGATTTATGTTTGGATTATTTTTGATCTTGTTCTAAATAATTACTTTTTCTATTCCTTAAGAAACAATTATCCCGTGGTAGGGTGGATCATTTATAGGATGTTAAAAAACAAAGAAAGATTTGCTTGGTCGGCCAAAAATGGTGTTACATATGGTGAGAAAGGAAAGATATTTCCATCTCTCATTACCATAATTTATTTGAAATCTAATAGAACATAAACAATTAATCACTTCGGCTAATAGCTCTTCATGAATGTGAAATCGTAGATGTCACAATCTTGGATTTTGAAAGATAAAATAAAGAATTAGGGAGCTGGCATTTGGGTTGGGGCGGCTTCAAGATAAGTACCGCCCCCAGATGTCTCCTCCTCTGACTTCCTGCTTTTATTTGTTTTTAGTATTAATTACTTATTTTACGTTACGAATTATCCGAATGTTCACACTAGAGTGTGCATAACTTGTTCATTTTCTTGCCATTAGTCTCCCATGGTTTAAATATGTTTTCCTATTCTAAATGTTTGTTTGATTCTGAAATATTATTGGATATGTTACAAAAGAATAGTCATAGGTTATTGCACGACCACCAATTACTGATCAACCTCGTAAATGGTGTAAGAATTCTGTGAACAAATAATTCTTAAATGAAAATTTACAAAAAAAAAAGACGTTCGAATTTGTAGTAATTCAAATGGTTTGATAGGCCTTTATTAAGTGCTCTTTAATTTTTATAAAACAGAAAGAAGCATTTTATGAACAAATAAGTATCTGTTTCATGTATTTATTAAAATTTAAAGTTGATTAAATGTTGAGAAGCGGAGAGTGATTAACTGCGGTCAAATTATTAATTGCATGGGAAGGTGTGGGCAGATAGTATGATAATTGCATGATTCCCATGTGAATCGAATTGATTGCTTTGAGTTAGAGTTCCTTATGTTAAGCCTTCAATTTAGGCGTGCAAACATACGACCATCACACCCCGTTTCAACGGTTTTATTACAAAGTGGAGATGAAAACGACCACCTTCCTAGTGACTTTGCAACTCGTCACGCACTTATTGGCTAATCCCGTCCAACAACCTATGGAAGTTGGGAAAACAGTTTTTGGTAGTTTATATGGTTATATTCACACTAAAGTAAACCTCCCTTTATGCGTTTTAGTCATCCCATGCCATCCATAGACGCTATAAAGTAACTTGCTTTTTCATTTATTAAATGTTTGTCTAGAAACAAAAATGCTCTGTGTGTTTTAAGTGTTCATCTGCATTAAGATTTTTTTTAGTACAAGCAAAAAAGAAGCATCTACAACGCTATCCACTATATCGCGAGTTTAGATTTTTTGTCTAATTTTATGGTGTCTTATTGTATTCAGTGAATCTCGACCATTTATTTATGTGAATCCCGTGTAAGTCCTGTATAAATAAATACAGATCTCGCATAAATAAATGGCTGAGATTCACTGAATTAGACAGAAGATTTTGTCTCCTATGTCACTCGGTGGAAGCATCTGCAATGTCTTGAAGCAATAAAGCATGGCACCTTAGTGGGGCTTCTAGAAGGTGTAAAACTCTACTAGTAATATATAGAAGAGGGATGGATTTCAACAACTAGTCAGCACATTGATTCCACGTCCATTAAGATTTTAAGATTAGTTCCAACCATCAAATGGAGATGGTTAAGTCTAGCAAGAAGCCAACTAAATTGGAAATTTCAGCCATTTTAGTGATATACTAACAAACAAAATAGGTAGAAGACCAAACACCGCATCTGTTTCTTCTTTGCTGCCATCGGATAGCAACATGGTACCGAATTTCTAGTAATAATTTTTTTGTTCTTATTTACTGTAAGTTTTTTTATAAAAATATAAAAAAAAATTGTGCGACAAAGCGAAAAGTCTTATATACTGGGTATGTTAAGGTTAACTTTATTCTTATCAACTAGTTTACTTGTTTAAAAACTTTGCCAGTATTTTAAGCATTAAAAGAAGAAAGAAGTTTTAAGAAAAACTCCCAAAAGGTTTTCAATAAGTAATAAGTTTTTAAAAAGTTATAAGCTAAACATCAATCCTTTAAAATTTTTTAAGAAATTATTTATTTTAATTTCATTTAAAATTGTTTTAAACAATCATTTCTGAGTCATAATTAAATAAAGTAATTTTTATTTCATAACTATTTTTAGTTAAAAATTTACGCAAATTAATTTAATCTTAACAAGGGTTAGAAAAAATCTGTAAGACTGTGAGTCACAAGAAATACAGTCCAACATTGGTGGCTTCAAAGTAAAAAAGGGAAAAAAAAAGTGTGAGGGAAAGAGCATAGAAAAGAAATAGAAGACCTAATGCCAGCACAGGTAGCCCAACTGGTCATTGGAAAGGAAAATTAAAGTTGAGATCGTGAGTTCGAGTCTTGGCAGCGACAGTGTAAGAGTGCATTTAATGTGGTGACTTCTTATGCACACTGAACACTAGGCCGCCTTTCTGAAAAGTCAGTTAGGATCAAACCGTAATTAACCTCCTTCACACAATATCGAGCCAGAATATAGAGACGCCTAAGGTGGACGTTTCACCTTTTGAAGTTGAAATAGAAGACCTAATCTCACACAGTTACTTTATGGCCCAAATTGCCAGTAGTGGATAGAAAGAGAGTGTAGTAATCTCTTGGGTCTCCGCGTGTATTGTATATGTGTATGCTTACTATCAATGTCCTCTTTACTACTATTAATTAAGTAATAAAACCAGACACCAACTTCGTAGCTTTTTCTACGTTTCCAATAACAGCTTTTTACCCAAGTAGAGTACCTCAAGATTGCATCTCTCTCGTTTCTTCACCAACTTGGACAAAGGAGTTGAGTATTCTGCTTATCTTGCCATTTTCAACACAGGTATTTAATTTCAGCACAACAAGCTTAGCCGGTCAGCCATCTAAAACCTTTTAAACTGTTTTATGCGTTTTGGACTCTTCATCCATTTGTCTCTCCGCTACCTGCTTTATTTATTCTTTCGTTTGTCTCGTTTCCCTATTTATTTTTGTTTCTTGGGCCTTTTGTTGTTTTGTTTATTCAGTACCAACGCGTCGAAATCTTGGAATCTGTCGATATCTGGTGCTGGCAACTAGTTCTGTCCAGCTTGTTCCTCGCCTTATTTTTGCATTCTCATCTGTTTGTCATATCTTTTTTTATTTTTGGTGATTGTAGAGGTACACAAATTTTGTCTTTTGACCCTTATTTCACTTCTGGATCTCTTCCTCTCTCTATGTTGGAGCTCTGGTAATGGAAAAGGTGTTATCTTTCCTATTCAGTAAGTGAAGGTCTCCGTATTATCTTTGGAAAGTCCACACTTTTCTTTTAGCAAGCTATTTTCTCATGTTCTTTTCGTTGGTATGCTGTGTTTTGCTTGACAATTAGAAGCCCCTGAATTGCACTTGCAGTGATAAAGTCACAGGTGTTACTTCCTTAGTCAAATCTAATCTCTGTTCTGTGCTTTTTTTGCACTGCTTTCGGCTTGTTTTCATTCTTGTTTTGCCCTCTTTGTAAGGAACTTCAGGGTCTCTTTCAGTTCTTTCTATGGTTCTGCTTCTCGGTAGATCTTCAGATCTTTTGATGATGGGAAACAGAGGATCTCAAATCTTGTTCTGGATTGTGCTAATCTTGAGCTTGGCATGTTTGTCTACTGGGGACAATTTCCTTATAAACTGTGGATCATCCTCTGATACTAAGGTGGGCGACCGCGTGTTTGTGGCAGATAACTCCCAGTCAAAATTGCTTTCAACTCCTAAAACCATATTTGCCAATACATCCACGTCTGTCACTTCTTCCAACGATTCAGCCCTGTATCAAACGGCCAGAATCTTTGAAGGGACCTCAAAGTACACATTTGCGATTAGCCAACTTGGGAGATATTGGATTCGCCTTTATTTCTATCCATTTGTTTATAACAATTACACTATGAGCAACGCAAACTTCGATGTTTCCACCCAAAGCCATGTCCTTCTCAGCAAATTCAGTGTCAATGCTACCGTAGTTAAAGAATTTTCTGTTAATCTGACCTCCAGTAGTCTTGTTATCAACTTCAGCCCTTCCGGCAATTCATTTGCATTCTTAAATGCCTTGGAAATTGTTTCAATACCCGATGAGGTCCTATCCAATGTTCCGAGCACGTTCAATCCTATTGGTAAATTCGACGGCTTACCATGGCAGGCACTACAGACAGTTTTCAGAATTAACATGGGTGGACCAACAGTTACTTATATGAATGATACACTATGGCGAACTTGGGTGCCTGACGATGATTTTCTTGTGGAGAAGAGTCTCGCCAAGAATATCTCTAATATTGCAGCTGTCGATTATGCACCTGGCCTTGCATCCAAGAACATTGCTCCAAGTTCTGTTTATGGTACTGCCACAATGATGAACTCTGCAGGTGATCCCAGCAATAATTTCAATGTGACCTGGGTGTTTAACGTTGATCCAGGATATCAGTACCTTGTTCGATTTCATTTCTGTGACATAGTGAGCTCTGCTCTTAACACGCTCTACTTTAATCTCTATCTAGACTCCTGGCCTCTTGCCGAGAATCTTGATCTGAGTACTGAAACCCATAACATTTTGGGTGGCCCATATTATATGGATTTCGTTACACCTTCAACTCTAGGCAATAAAATTAATGTCAGTATCGGACCAAGTAGCTCTTTACCTAGTACCGACCCGAATGCCATACTGAACGGGTTGGAAATCATGAAAATGAACAATTCCATGGGAAGCCTCAGTGGTCCGGCATTGGTAATTGCAGATTCGACTTCAAAGAAGAATGTAGGCAAGATAGTTGGTTCGATCGTTGGAGCAGTAATAGCGGTAGCAGTGGCTGGAATTTTCTTTATGTGGTGCAAGAAAAGAAGAGACCTGGAAGGCGAAGGGAATTCAAAAACTTGGATTCCTTTATCAATTACTGGAGCCTCTCACACTGTGGGTAGTAAATATTCGAATGGGACAGCAGCTAGTCTCAAGTCTAATGTGGGTTATCGAATTCCATTTGCAGCAGTTCAAGAGGCAACAAGCAACTTTGATGAGAGTTTGGTTATTGGCATTGGCGGTTTTGGGAAGGTATACAAGGGAATTCTAAATGATGGTACAAAAATTGCAATTAAAAGGGGAAATCCTCGTTCCCAACAGGGCCTTGCAGAGTTCCTAACCGAGATCGAGATGTTATCTCAGTTCCGCCATCGCCATCTTGTTTCTTTGATAGGATACTGTGATGAGAAGAACGAGATGATTTTAGTGTATGAATACATGGAGAATGGGACTCTAAAGAGCCACCTTTATGGTTCAAGCTATCCCAGCATGAGCTGGAAGGACAGGCTTGAGATCTGTATCGGGGCGGCTAGAGGACTTCATTACCTTCATACAGGCTATGCAAAAGCTGTCATTCACCGTGATGTGAAGTCTGCAAATATCTTGCTTGATGAAAATCTCATGGCCAAAGTTGCTGATTTTGGACTTTCAAAGACGGGGCCAGAAATTGATCAAACCCACGTGAGCACAGCAGTGAAGGGTAGTTTTGGTTACCTTGACCCTGAATATTTTAGGAGGCAACAACTGACCGAAAAATCAGATGTTTATTCGTTTGGAGTGGTCTTGTTTGAGGTTCTTTGTGCAAGACCTGTTATAGATCCTTCGCTTCCGCGGGAAATGGTGAACCTAGCAGAATGGGCAATGAAATGGCAGAAGAGAGGGCAGTTGGACCAAATAATAGATCCCACACTAGTTGGAAAAGTTCCAGCTGATTCACTTAGAAAGTTCGGAGAAACTGCTGAGAAATGCTTGGCCGAGTATGGGGTTGACAGACCACCTATGGGAGATGTCTTGTGGAATCTGGAGTACGCTCTTCAGCTTCAAGAGGCAGTTCTTTCAAGTGATCCTGAAGAAAACAGTACTAACATGATTGACCTCCCTACACAAATCAACACCTTCAGCCAAGTTGATAATACGCTCTCTGCTGTACAATTTCAAGGAAGAACCGTGGATGATACGTCTAATGCTTCAATGAGCAAAGTATTTTCTCAGCTGGTGAAATCTGAGGGAAGATGACACTTCTGAGTTTGTTTTCTCACACCGATACTTGTAGTAACCTGAATCCACTGGGTCTATTCTTTCCCTAGCCTATATAACATTAGCCTCTGCTGTGTTCGGATGTCTGCAGCTGGCCATGCCTTAAGAAAGGTGACCAAAACGAAGCCTAGCTGCTTCCCTACTTCTATGATCAGATTACTCGTTCATTTTTGTACAGCAGTATGGGGTTGAGGTGGAGTTTTGGAGAAATATACAAGGATGTTACATCTCATATAATGTATAAATTTGCACAAACTGAGTATGCTACGATGTTTGAAGATATTCTTTTCTGCCTAATTGCCTAATCCTTATTTTATGGTTTCCGTTCGCCATTTCTGTGTTCTCTTGTGTCCATCTTTAACAA
Organism: Erythroxylum foetidum; assembly: GCA_026546835.1. Lineage (NCBI taxonomy): Eukaryota > Viridiplantae > Streptophyta > Magnoliopsida > Malpighiales > Erythroxylaceae > Erythroxylum > Erythroxylum foetidum. The sequence continues at coordinate 10,041,068 of JANZLF010000221.1, read as the reverse complement.
GGATGTGTTTCGAGAAAACATAATACAAGCATTTGGTCACAATTTCAATGTTAGTCTTTGTTTTTACGAATACAGTAAATACTCAATCGATGGATTGCATAGAATGTTTTGGGCGAATCGGCTAGAAGTCGCAGAAGAAAAAAAAGGGTATTACTATTACGTGCTAGATGTTGAAGTTGGGTCACTATGATCCTGGATAAATAATCATTCTAACTTATTCTTGGAATGTTCAAACAAGCCACAGACATGTTACCTGACTTACAACTTGGTCTGTTGTGAATCCGAGGCTCATCCCTGATGGTGCACAGGCCCTTGGAAGAGGCTTACGTACCAAGCAGCCCTCAAGGAAGTTAGATAATCATGTGCTCTTTGCCACGTCGGCTAATGACAGGACTGAGGTTCCAGAAGGCAAGGCACACACGGCCTGAGCAATATATGGAAGGGAATAGTACAGAAGTTAGTTAGGAATATTGTTATGTAATAAGTGAATTCTCTCTCATCTTCCTCTGCTTGATTCTCATTCCCTGTTTCCTTTCTTTATTACTTTTCATGATTGAATAAGCTTGTACGAACTTTATTTCTGGAATATTGTTATGTAATCGGTGAATTCTCTCTCGTCTTCCTCTGCTTGATTCTCATCCCCTGTTCCCTTTCTTTACTACTTTTCACGATTGAATAAGCTTGTACGAACTTCATTCACAGAAATATATTCCCCTTTTCCTTATTTCGCTATTGTTCCATTACTGCAAATATCATCACACTACATTGATGCTTTCATTGACCTCTGCTTAGATGGCAGATCAACACCAATACCAAACTCGTTTTCGCATGCTCGATGATAACTATAACACCATTTCTGAGGCTTTAACTAAGTGTGTCGAGATGTACCTGCGCTGTTTTGTTTCTGATAATCCATCTGCTTGGATGCACCTCTTGCCCTGGGCTAAGTTCTGGTACAACACGTCGTACCAAACTGCAGCTAAAATGACGCCCTTCGAGGTGCTATATGGCCGACAACCATCTACGATTGCTCACTATATCAAAGATGCCAGCAACAATTCCTTACTGGATGGATAGATGCTTGAGCGAGACAAGATCCTCAACTTGTTAAAGTCTAATTTGCACAAAGCACAATCTCGTATGAAACTCTTGGCTGATCGTAATAGAAGGGAAGTTAGTTTTGCTAAAGGTGACTGGGTTTATGTCAAGTTACAGCCGTTTCGACAAAACTTAGTGTGCTTACAGTGGCACAGCAAACTAGGTCGCCGTTTCTTTGGCCTCTACAAAGTCATCCAACGTATCAGTGAGGTTGCTTATAAGCTCGAACTCCCACTTTTTGCTCAGATTCATCCAGTTTTTCACGTTTCTCTATTGCGGAAATGCATGGGCATGCCTGACCAGCAGGTTACTCCCCTGCACTTAGTTGATTCCAGTTCGTCATTGGTGCTTCAGCCTTATGCTATCTTAGACAAGAGGGTCGTGCAACGTGCTACTCGTTTAGTCGTACAATGGAAAGTCATGTGGGAGGGTCTTCCTACTGCAGACGCCACCTGGGAGGACAAAGACAAGTTACTTAAGTCTTATGCTGATCTTCACCTTGAGGATAAGGTTGTACTTGATGAGGAAGGTAATGTTGTGAAACCGAGGCCCATCCCTGATGGTGCACAAGACCTTGGAAGAGGCTTACATACCAAGCAGCCTTCAAGGAAGTTAGATAATCATGTGCTCTTTGTCACGTCAGCTAATGACAGGTCCGAGGTTCCAGAAGGCAAGGCACATACGGGCTGAGCAATATATGGAAGGGAATAGTATAGAAGTTAGTTAGGAATATTGTTATGTAATAAGTGAATTCTCTCTCATCTTCCTCTGCTTGATTCTCATCCCCTGTTCCCTTTCTTTACTGCTTTTTATGATTGAGTAAGCTTATACGAACTTCATTCTCAGAAATATATTCCCCTTTTCCTTATTTCGCTATTGTTTCATTACTGCAAATATTATCACACTACATGGTCGTTATTTAGTAGTCCCCTTACTTGGTAAAGAGCGAGAGAGGAGTGAGTGAACATCAAGCTTGGAGGCAAAACAATAACTTTAGGGCAGGCATGACAAAAATTGTTTCAATCCAATTTTACTCAAAATTAATAAATGACGTATGATTTGATGAAGTTTCATTTTTGATATTTGGATCTATTTTAGTTCAACCTTCAAATCGAGAGTAAGTATGATAACTTTTTTGAACTTATAAACATTACAAATTGAGCTGAAATAAAAACAAAATTAATTAAATTCAAACTCAAGTATTTACTTTAATTAGACTCAAACCTTGAAAATCTATGCTCAAATTAACTTCAACCACAAAAAATCTAGGCTCAAATTAACTTATTATCATCATTGCTTTAGACTCTTTAATGATCTAGTAAGTAATTACCAACATTTTACGAGTCTCATCCTATCTCATTTGATAATCAAAACATCATAACTATAAAGATATGATATACAAAATTTCAATCTTTATTATTTTCCTCTCTTTATCTAGTTAATTAAATGAATTAGGATAAAAGTTATCAGATATAAAAAATAAAAAATAAAAAATGTAATAGAAAGTAGAGAGGAAGAACAAGTTTTAATTTTAATAAAATATAGTGCTTATTACAATGAAATAGAGTATCAACCTATAAACTAAAAAAACATATCAAAAGTTTTATTATTTTATTCTAACACTTAAAAAATAAATAAATATAATTATAATAGTAGGAGAATCCAAACAAGCATCAACTATTACAAAAAAAAAATGTTAAAGAATTAGGATTAATATCAACATTCCTTCCTAATCTTGATTTTGTAATTCAGTTGAAGTAAGCATATTACTTAGCTTGAAAAAAGTTTCATAATTTAATGGCCTAATCAGGATGTTCACCACCCAATTTTTAGATCCACAACATTTCAATTCAATTTTTTCTTCTGAACTTGGTCCCCTAAGAAATAGAAGCGAATGATAATATATTTACTTCTTTCATGTGCAATTAAATTTGCCCCCAAGTTTCTAATAAAAATATTATCAGTAAACATCTTCAAAATTCTCTCAACCAAAGTATGAATTTGGCTCATTAAAAGGCGTATCTAAAATGCTTGAGAAGCATTGGAGGCTACAACGACACATTCAACCTCACATATTGAAAGTATAGCAATAAATTGTTTCTTTAATGACCACGGGCAAGTCTTATTGCCAAAAATAAAAATAACAGTCTAAAATGCTTCTATGATCATCTAAATATCCACCCTAATCATTATTTGAACATTCAATAAAAGCACAATAATTAATAGAGGAATAATAGAAAATGGGATCATGAGTGCCTTTAAAATATCACAAGATATGTTTAAGTACTTATAAGTGAGATTGATGTGGTAAATCCATAAATATGATAATTAAACAAATCTCATAGGAGATGCTCGACCTTGTATAAGTAAGATATTTCAAACTTCCTATAATTTGCTCAAGTGCGTTGAATCAAAAAGTTCTCCTTTCTTTGTTAAGTTTGCACAAACATCCATAAGAGTTCTTATAGGAATGCAATTTAACATTTGATATTTCTTAAAATGTTCAGTGACATCTCACTTTTGAGAAATAAAAATATTATCACCCCTTTAAACCACTTCAATATCAAGGAAGGAAGTATACTATAAAGATCATTCATTTCAAACTCTTGTATTATTGACTTCTTGAAAGCTTCAAACATGTTGTAGATATTGCCTATAAATATTAAATCATCAATGTATAAGCCCACAATTATTATATCACTAGAATTTTTGACCTTTACATATAACACATGTTCACAGGGATATTTGTTAAAGTCAATCACAAGAAAGAAAGAATGAATATTCCTATTCTATTATTGTAGAGCTTTTCTTAGACCATACAAAACCTTCTTTAATTTGTACACCTTTTCTTCACTACCTTGGTTTATACAACTAAGAGGTTATTTGGTGGACACCTCTTCTCTAATTGGGTCAAATAGGAAAGTTGAGTTCAAAAATATTTGATGGATATTTTAATGATTTTTTGCAACTAAAGCAATTATAGGTATGATGGTTTCCAATCGAGCAACTAGAGAAAATACCTCTTAATAGTCATAGCTCGATAGTTACTCAAATCCCTTCACCACCAGTCTCAGCTTGTGTCTCTCTATATTGTCATTTAATTTCGTTTTTTGTTTTGAAAACCTACTTCACATCAATAGCATTGTGATTTTATGGGAGATCAACAACAACCTATAAATTGTTTCTTTCAATTCCTCTAATATCCTTAAGCATAGACACCACCTATTTAAGATTTAGAAATGTTTCTTCCAATGTCATTGGTTCAAAATCCACATAACAAGTAAAGTACCAATTATCCATCATCATCAACTTCATCATAATTTACCTTATAATCTTATAAACATATTGGTAGCTGAAATTGCTATTGAGACCTAAATTCTACCAGAAATAATGGAAAATATGAATTTTGGGTAAAACTTGGTGAATTTTTTCCATTTGCGTTGGGCACTTCTACTTCTTTTTGGAGAAGAGAAATAACATGCTTTTAGAGGATTGATATCCTTATTCGATTTCCATTCTTCTTTTTAAACAAAAGTCACATCTCGATTGATAATTACTTTTTATGTAATAATTGAACAACTTATACTTGCTACACTTATAGCTAATAAAGATAATTTTCTCTGCTTACTTGTTTAACTTTCTCCTATCTCTACTAGAATATAACCACAATTAATAACACATAACACCTGCATATGCTTCATACTTGGCTTGGAATCTACTCTAAGCTTTTACAAGGGTGAGATTCGAGATTCTCTTTGTTGGAAATCAATTTAAAATATAACCATAACATCAAACATCTTCACTCGAAAACGAATTTGCCATTTGCTTGGCCTTGGGTATGTTTCTTGTCATATCTATAATTTTTCTATTTTTTTTGTTTATCAACTCTATTGTAATGTAGAGTGAAAAGGAAAAATGATTTTGTATTGTATCTCTTGTTCTTTATAAAACTCTTTACATTTATTGGAGGTGTATTTACCTCCACCATCAGTAAGCAACACCTTAGTAAAATAACCACTATACTTTTCAACATGTATCTTGAACTTCTTTAAACAATAAAAAACTTCAGACTTTTTAAGAAAAAGATAAACCTATATGTTATGAGTAAGATTATTGATAATGGTCAAGAAGTACCTATCATTTCCATTTTATGTAACACTTGTTGGGACATATCCATCACAGTGAACATTCTCAATTGATTAAGAAGCTCATTACTATTGTTCTATTCTAATAGTCATTCTATAATGCTTCTTAACAGTGCATGCTTATATAGGATGATATATGCTGGACATTCCTTTTATCATATTTTCTTAAACAATGCTTTTTAAGCTATTAAAATTCAAATGTTTAAAAATACAAATTTCATAATTAGGATTCATATTTATTATTACATTAAGACAATTATAAATACCACCATAAATATCAACTTGAAAAACACAAATTAACCCAAATTATTGTCGGAGGGGTCTTAGAAATAAATGTAAGTTATTGATAAAAAAAGGGTTTATGGTCATGAAGAGTCATCACGTACCCCCTTTTTAGCAACTACAAACACCTAATAAACTCATCTTCATTTATAGCTCATAAAAATATAAAATATACTTATGATCTCCATTCTTCAAGTTGATAAGATTTTGTCATTTTCTCATCACCAAACTGGTAATGTCATATACAAATTTGACTTTGGTGTGAAAAATTCATCAAGATCTAAAAGTAACTCCTTTTTGTTACACATATTGGTTTGTACATCTCATATCAAGGAACCATGTGGGATAGTTTGTTGTTCCACTAGTTGTATTAACCATTAAGAGAGTATGATCCCTTAACTTCATTATCATCATTTTCTAATATAAATTGAGCCCTTTGAACACTTCCTTTATAATGTGTAGGGCTCATATATATAGACACAATCTTATAGTATTTTAAAAAGAATGTGAGTATTATCTTAAAAGTCTTTCGGTGAAAATAACCTAGGACATAAGTGTGGCTAGGCTCCATGTAAAAGCAGAAATAGTGAGAACTATGGCTTGGGACACGAATATAGCTCTGGTCATGTCGATAGGTAACCTTTTTCTAAAATGTGTTTTTGATGGAATACAAACTGTAAGATAATTCTAGGACTTATTAGAATTATGATTAAGTTGAGTTAAGTTTGATAAAGGTTTTCCTTTTTATGATCTCATTCAATTTTTTCAATTAAAGTCACCCCTTTTATTTGTCTTTACTATTTTTTTTTAGTTTTTAAAAAAATATTATTAATCTCTAGTCTCTGTGGATTCGACCTTGTTTACCATTCTCTACAATTATTTTGTAACTTGGTATTAGGATATATTTTTGGTGGCTTCGACACCTACCAAAAGTTGAGAGGAATGATAGCTTTTTATTTTGGTAAATTGTAGCATTTATTATAAAGAGGAATGATAACTTTTATTTTAGTAAATCGTAGCATTTAGTATAATAACATAGAGCATCAATTTATAAACTAAAAAACATAATAAAACTGCTACTATTCTACTTCTACATACCCATCATATTAACAAGAGAATCCTAATGTCAATAATAAAATGATACTCGTAGTTTTAGCTTAGTGTATCATATGGTTAAAGAAGAACAAAATAAACATTACTAAAGACTTTGAGAGTTTGGTAGTTAATAGCACAATTGTCTGAACAATCATCAGGAGAGATGTTACCTATAAATGAAGTAGGAATATAATTAATAGTATAGATAACCATAAAAGGTAACTTCTCTCAAAAAGGTTTCTAGGTAAGAGGAAGAGAGGAGAAAAGGTCGAAAAGTATCAAGGATGTATATATTTTACTCATATCTAATTATGTTGAGAAGTATTTAGACTAGATTTTTGAATAATAGTTCCTTTCTGATTAAGAAATTAGATGAAAGATTTATATTTATATTCCATAACAGTGCATAAGATTTTAATTTTATAAAAAAATTGGAATCTAAATCATAGTTATAAAGCGAGAATAGAAGGAATAATTCAGAACTATAATGTAGGGGATAAATCCGTATATATTTACAAAAGCTATCAACAAAAATCATATACTATCACAAACCACCTAATAATAGCATGAAGTGAAGGTCCTTAAATATCACAATAAATTAAATGAAAGGGAGCTAAAAAGAAAAAAAATCACTACTAAAAAAGGTAAATTATGATTTTGAAAAGTTGGTAGGAAATACAATCAAAATTTTTAAACTTGACTTGGCATAAAAAACCATTAAAAATTAATAATATAATTTTTAATAAAATGATAGAGAATTGGGATTAATATCAATAATAACCTAATATAATGTTGATAAAAATTACGCTCATTTGATTTATACTTTGTTTCATCTATTGACTAATCATTTTACACAGATATGAATTGCGAATTTTTTTGTTGTAAGAGAACACAAATGTATCTAATTAAGATTGCTTGATTGTAAGTTAGATATAAATTATAGATTCACATTTCACTAAAATTAAGGGTTACATTCATTTATACCCCTTATATATAGTAAATTGTCATCTATATTTTGCTAGAATTGATGAAATGGATGTTGTCGTGTTGAAAATAACAATCAAACTTTTGATACAATTAAGCTCATTGTCAGATTAATGTGCATCTAACTATTTACAATTGGATATTTAGACAATTGGGCAGATACAATGTAAATAAGGATTTATGATGAAAAAATTATTGCCCTTACACTCTTACGAGGCAACTAGGCTTTTTCGACAAGTTTCTTCTTTGAATATGACATTTTATGAAAAATCATACATCATTTTATTACGTTTTATTCACCCTCCTTTGCCATTTTTAATTTCCCATATAATATAATATTTTTTCCTCTTTACATGGTGGCTTCACACATGTTTTAAAGAAATTAGGTAGGTTTTTTAGACACACATTTAATCTTCATGTTCCAACTTGATTTCTTCCTTTTACGAAGTAATCATTTCCAGCTCTTATAATTGATACCAGCATTTCATATGTTCTAGTCAAGTATGCTAGAGTTTCTTTTTCTTCTCTTTTTGTCCACTATTTTCATAAACATTTTAACCTAATACTTTTTCATTCTCAACCATTGACATATGTAACAGTAACATATTATTAGGTTTTGTCTTGTGTAACAATAACTTGTATTTAAGCATATGTATAGCTAACGTTAGGTATAAATAACTTTTTGCATAATAGTTTAGATATAACAAAAATGCACACAAATTTTCTACCTCAAAGATCCTTTTTTCTACATAATATGATAGCTCTCTTTTTTTAATAAAATGATAGTATTTCAGTCTTCAAGTTCTTGACTTTTTCTAGATAATTTGTTACCTAATTAGTGTTGGTACACATCAAACTCTTATACTAGTCAAGAAAATCATAATAATGTAAATCTTATCTCTTTAACTCCTTTCCACGCAACTACACATGTACTAGAAGCTTAACATTGAGTTTTGAAATTCCAAAATTTAAAGGATGAAGATGACTAAAAATTATGTTGTTTTAGTTCTCTTAAGCCAGAACAACATTGTTTCTACTGAAGAGACATTAAGAACTAATAAAAAAAAGTGTTATGTGCTAATGAATAATTGGTCCATGTATCACAAAGTAATCACACACATCATTTACATCATAATAAAATGGTCCCATAACTGCCATGCTAGCCTAAAATGGTCCCTTTTTCCATGTCATCCTCTATGTCAGACTATTACATCATCTCCTTTTTGCCACGTCATCTTCTATGTTAGACTATTAGATTATCTCCTATGTCAGTACTAGATCCTATGTTTATCATGTTAGCTACTATGGCATCCCCCACCTTTACATTTTTTGCTGATTCAGTTTACACCAAATTTTTTAAGTCGGTTGACTAGATTTTAGCTAATCGATTTAGATATTCTTTTGTCGAATTGGTCAAATTACAATTTTACATAAATATTTCCCTATTTTATGAATTTTTTAGGACTTATTGTTAATGGTTTTATTATATGCACTATCAATACTTTTAAACTTCATTAAATTCCTTAACTGGTTATTATCATTTTGAATTGATTTAGTTATGATTTGTAGGAATCTGATTTGGAAATTCCAATAGCTAACAATGCTTTCTTTTTGTCCCATTGATAGGCCGACACTTAGCACTCAGTAATACACTAGGCTTAAAAACTTCATCACCCAATTTGATCTCCTATT
>JANZLF010000221.1:10016910-10031179 GCA_026546835.1 Erythroxylum foetidum | reverse complement strand
AGTATACATAAATGAATTCTTAATCATGCACAATAGTGATTTGTATATGTGTTAAATGTTATAGAGGAACGCATAGAGCGATCACTTCCAGATAATGTCGGGACTTCAGTCTGCTGATTTTTTATTATAACTTGAATGATACTGAACCAAAATGCATGAAATTGATGTCATTGAATAAGATATTGTCGAACATTTGTTTAGTAGAAGGTATTGCCTAAATATCTCATTGTCTAAGTTAAAATGGGCATACAAATCTGAACCGAAATATACTTAAGATAAAATTTTGGAAATATTGATAGGTTATGATTGATTTTATGAAAAAAAAAACAAATTGGTTTGAGAATGAGTTGATATGATATGGAAGTGAATGAATAAACTGAGAAAGTAGTTTCAGTTATGTACAGAATGAATAAACTGAGAAAGTAGTTTCAGTTATGTACAGAATGAATAAACTGAGAAAGTAGTAAAGTGATAAGTGCAGAAAATGTGGTTAACAAATGTTGAAGATGATGAATAGTGGAGAAAATTTTCTTGTTTTGGTATTTGTACTTAATCTTGTATTTTGAGTTGTTTTAGAGTAAGGTGAATTGGAATGGGAGTAAAAATGAAGAAAATATAAGTTATAAATGGATTATAATGAATAAATCAGTAGGAAGAAGAGTGAAAAAGTCTGTAGCTTCGGTGATGAAGGAGGAAACTTGCGTTTTTTTAGAGAGAAAAGAGAAGACTAGTTGCACCAAAACCGAACTATATTGACTCTTTTAGTCACAACTTTGTCATCCGACCTCCAAATGACTTGAGAATTGAACCAATAGACTCCAAAGATATTTTTCTTTCTCTCCATAAAAATTTAGAGCCATATGAATTTATTTGAAAGATATTGATTGGATGAAAGTGAAGAAATGTATTAGACTGTCATGATCTAGAGAATTTTCACTGAACATGCTTCATTTGTAGAGTTTCAAATGAGTTTATTCTTAATTCAGATTAAACTTGAGACATATTTCTACAACTTTTTGAAGAAGGTGATTTTTAATTCTGTCTCTAGGACTTTCAAAACAGACATGAAATTAAGTCTTGGCTTAAGTTGTAGCAATACTAGGGACAGAAATCATGTCCTATGATTATTGAATAAACTACATTGTTGTGGGCCAAATTACACTAAGATTTCTTCACCAAAGTTGTAGCATATTCTCTTAGCTTTAACTTGGTGTAAATTTTTTAATTTTTGGATATTGGAATTGAGAGTTATGGGGTATACAACTTAGAGGCATGATCATGCATTAGCCAAAAATTTCAATTGTACATAGTCTGTGGTATTTTGAGCATAACTCATAGAATAATGAACCAAATTGAATGATCTTCATATCAGTAGAGACTTAAGACACTTAGGAACAATTGTCTAGAAGAGAGTGTTACAGAAATACTTCATTTTCTTGATCTTTTTGATTGTGCAAAGTTGATCTGAATGAGGCGCTTCCACCAAAAGCTGGAATAGTAATTGAATGTATGAATTTTGGAACTTTTGAAGTACAATTGATGTTTACATTAGTTTAGTAAGAAAATATACCCAATAATCTATTATGAACATGCATTATACATATTTAGTATACATAATTGAATTCTTAATCATGCACAATAGTGATTTGTATATGTGTTAAATGTTATAGAGGAACGCATAGAATGACCACTTCCAGATATTGTAGGGACTTCAAGGTAATAAGCGAACATGAGTGATTGTGAGTAACCTAAGATGGTCTCACCTTGAATTATTTTGTTTATTACTGAATTCAATTTGATATTGATGAATGTGTACTAAATTGTGTACTGATTCCAGATTTGAAGGTCCGAGGTATTTTTTAATGAACGTGATATTGAAGTGCTACTTGCATGTAAAAATAATTGACTACTTTCTTTGCATGAAATGTCTGAAATGATTTTGTTTTGTTTTAAAACTGTTGTGTCCTAGTTGTAGGTAAATAGGCATGCCTAGAAGGGTCTACAACTGCTCTTGTGAAACTTCGGTGTCGAGACTTTGGTCTCTTCAGTATAAGTCCCGTTACCTGCCTCTGTAAATGAATTTGCAGTTCTTTGATTTTGTAATCTAATATATGTTTGATTCTAACATAAATAAAAATTGTATTATGATTATGAAGGGTTTATACCCTCTTGTGATATTCAATTTTGATAATTATAAAAATTTGTTTTCAAATGCATTATGTTTGATTTAATGTTAAGTAATCTTTTAATGCATGCTTATGCTGTTACATGATTCCGTATGATGAGTTGTCACTTCATGTATAGATTACTTATTACTCATTAAGCTATATGCTTAGCACGGTGGATTTGTCCCGTATAGGTTCAAAGCGAGGATTATAAAGATTGGAACAAGTCAACCGCAATGGCCAATGGATTTGAGTCTTGTTTTGAGAAAAATGTATTCTGAGTTTGTTGTAGCCTTGTATATGATATATATGACTTTTCAATTTGTTTGAAAGTTTGTAATAACCTTAATACATGTTGGTCTTTGAATTTATGGTATGTAATATGATAGGCACAGTATGAATGATATGTTATGTAATGTATGTTTGCTTGAGATTTTAGAGATGCACGTATGTTATGTTTCGTGTGTTTTGGATTTAGTTTTGGTTCTATATTATCTATATGTTCTGTGTATATGGCACTCGCAATATCCTTCCACGGGATATATGTGGGTGTCACAATAGGTCTGAATTATTCCATCTATTCTCATTTTATAACCATGATTCAGACTCAAATTTTCTAATAAAATTAAAATGTTATGCACTATTATGAAATATAAATATAAATCTTTTGTCTAATTTCTTAACCAGTAAGGAACTATTATTAAAAACTCTAGTCTAAGTACTTCTCAACATTATTGGAGATGAGTAAAAATATATGCATCCTTGATACTTTTTGACCTTTTCTCCTCTCTTCCTCTTACCTAGAAACCTTTTCGAGAGAAGTTACCTTTTATGGTTATCTATATTATTAATTATATTCCTAATTCAGTTATAGGTAACATCTCTCCTTATGATTGTTCATACAATTGTGCTATTAACTACCAAACTCTCAAAGCCTTTAGTAATGTTTATTTTGTTCTTCTTTAACCATATGATATACTAAGTTAGAACTACGAATATGATTATGTTGCTTCCTAAGATACGAGATAGAGTACAAATGGTATAAGTATTGGGATCCCTCGTCCCAAAACTTTGTATCTCACAACATGTAACCTTCTATAAACGTAAGAAGTTTTTCTCTATTTTAAAATTCTAAGTTAAAGAACCCTTTCTTTGATCCCACCATATTCTTATTTCCTGACATTTGTCTTGTAGGATTACTTTCTAACATTTTTAGCAACTCAATATGATATATTCTAGGTCTCAATTCCTCTTCACTAACTGTATATCTAATAACTCCTCTAAATGATCCTTCTCCATCATTCCTAGATGGATTAGTCAAGTAATCACCTTTCTATCTAACTTCAATATTTTCATATTTGTTACATTATTATTTCTCTATATGAATCGCAGGCCTATGTTAAGGTAAGCTTTATCCTTCTATGGTAGAAAGTAGTGGTAGTAAAAATTACATTCACTTAATAACACTAATACTTGCGATATGGTTTATTTATCTTCAGAAAATTGTACTGTTAATTGGAAATGAGCCGATAAAATTAAGAATCAAGTTGATGAAATTGAACAACATAAAGCCTGACTAGTTGCTAAAGAATTAAACTAAGAGTACAATATTGACTATGAGGAGATGTTTGTTTTGGTAGCTCATTTGACCTTAATCCACAATCTTGTTGCAGGTGTTACTAGCAAGTATTAACACTTATTTTAAATAGACACTCAAAATGCCTTGCTTAATTGTAATTTTACATTTAAAAAAATGTACATGTAACCTCACTTAGTTATAATCTTCCACCTAATAAGGTTTCTTGTCTTCACAAAGCCTCCACTATGGCTACCCTTGGTTCTCAGTCTAATTCCTATGATCATGTACTTATTCATTTGTAAAACTAATTAAGGTGCACTCTTCTTCTCCTTATATTGATAATATTTTAATTACTAGCAATGACATTTAGGATATTACAACCCTAATTTTTTATGTTTATAATTTAAGACGAACAATTTAGGTAATCTAAGTTATTTTTTGTTTTGAAGTCTCTTATGATGAACTTAATTATTATATGAAACAAGAAAAATATGCCATTAAATTCTTCTCTCGTGCCAGCATTATTGACATTAAGATTACTAGCACTCCACTTGAACCCAATGTTTGTCTTTCTACTATTGATGGGACTTTTGTAATCGATGGTACTCTTGATCCTTAATTAGTTGCAATATTATACATCACACTCTTTTGTCCCAATATTACTTATATTATTCACATTGCCAGCCAATTCATGTAAGTACCTCACACCACTCACTTTTTTGTTGTCCTTTATATCTTTTGGCATATTAGAGATACTCTCTTTCGTAGCCTTCACTTTTGTCTTTCTACTCTACTAGAATTAAGAGCATACTCTGGTGCTGATTAGAGTGGATTGGTCATTGTTTCTTTCTTGTCACATTCCTTATTTCATGGTGCAGTGAGAAACAAACAATTATCTCTCACTTTATCACAAATGCATAATACCGAATTGTTGTAAATACAACATCTAAGCTCCTCTGGTTATATTAGCTACTTTAAGATATGAATGTTTCATCTTCTTCTGTAACTCCTCTCATTTATGACAATCATAATACTATACAAATTGTTCATAATGATGCTTTTCATGAGCGTATCAAATGTTTTGAGATTGATGATCACTTGTCAACTTGTCCTTATTTCATCACAGTCTCATATTGTTGATATATTAACAAAATCGCATCCATCTAAGTGATTCTAAGAACTTATTCGTAAACTCAAAATGTCCAACTCTTTACCACACCTTGAATTTGAGAGGAGATGTTTACATATGTACTCATAGCATAATGTTATATAATGTCTTGTGTAACAATAGTTTGCATTTAGGTATATGTATATCTAAAATAATGTATAAATACCTCCTTTTGTATAATAATTTCGATGCAATAAAATTACAAAACATTTTTCTTGGAGTTCTTTCTATACCAATCATTTATAACTTATGTAATGTCTTCATTCTTTTTTTTCTCCTAATAATTATTGGCTTTTAATTTTTTATATTTCAATATTTACTCAAATTGTAATGTAGTCTCATTTTCCATAGTTTTTGAAATCTAACTTCCAATTTTTTTATTTTTAACTAATCTTGAATTTTCTGAAAACCATAAAATTAATGTTTAAAATTAAATTCTTCTCTAGAAATTAAAACTGATTTGATATAAATTAATTATATCCAACTTAGATAAATGATTTGTGATACAAAACTAAGGCAATTAAAAGTAACATATAGCAAAGTTAAATTGCACTAAAACTAATATAAAAATAATGGCTAAAAATATAAAATTTAGGTTAAATTTAAGTTTTTAAATTTAGAGTCTTACTTGTAATCTGAAAATAACGTGCGCATGTACGTCAAGTAAAGTGGGATCAGTCGGTTGATTCTGTGCATCTCTTTGTCCAAATCATTCACGATGATGCGATAAGTCAGCAGAAGAGATGACGGTTCTCTTCTTCCAATTGTATAACAGAAGCCTCCTGCACGGTTGACCTAATATTTCATCCCAATGAACAGGTGCTTACTAACGTTATAACAGCAGTACACCACATTACAATCACAAGTGATTGAATCTACGCTTGTCTATGGCCATTTTTGACGACGACACAGAAGACTTGGAGCTTGACCACGAGCATAATAATTACATTTATTTTTAGTGCATCGCATGAGGATGTGCTAATCAAAGGTTTTCTTCTTCTTTTTTTTGCTTCAGATAATTAAAGTTTTATTTTCGATTGGTCGATTTTTGTTGTTGTCTACGAGGTATCTTACGAGGGTCTCAATTATAAGAAGACACCTTTAAACCATTCACACATAGATTAATCTTCGCTCGAACCGGATAAATCTCTTACAAAAGGTAAGACTCTGGCTCCAAGTTTCTTTTAATACCAAAATTTAGACACTAGCTAGTTACCATTACCAGTCGCCAACTACATTTAAGGTTGTAAGGAAATTAAAACACCTTTAACAAACATTATTCAAAGGATGTGAAAAACGAAATGTTAATGTAAAATATTGATGGCGATTAGCTATTAGTTTAGCTTGCCACTTCCCATATAGGGATTGGCTAACCAACATAAATTGACTAATATATATATTTGCATTATTTAACAATATTTTGAAATGGTTTACCTAATGTCCTTGCTTCAATTAAAGTAATATGAAAACATAACTCCCTTTTTTATCAATCATAATACATTAGATAACCATATATCGTTTGGAACTAAATACCAAAAAAATGGTCCCAACATTTATAAAAGTTATGGATGTCTAAGATGGCCTTATTATAAAATGATTAGTTGCGTGCATGCATTGATTGCGTAAACACACAAAAACAAAAAAGAATCATGTTAATCACGATTACATTAGACTAATCCACAGGCGATTATACCAACATAAAGTGATTATACATAAAAGACAAAGTATATGATTTCTCTATCTATTTCTATAAGTTTCAAAGTAAGCCTCAGATTGATCTAATACTCTTTAGAGTTGATTTTACAATTATTGCAAAGTAAAGGGTGCCATAATTAATTAATCCGAACCCTGCAAATACTCACGTAACTTGGCAACTATTAATGCTTTTGGTAATAAGAAGGACCATGTATATTATACAAAGATGGTCTGTAATATATAAGTTTTACATTCATAGCAGGTATAACAATCACGTAAGAAAGGAATTTCATCCGTTGGTAATTGCACAAAAACAAATCAAATTCATTTTCTAAGATGATCTTAATTGCCAATAGAGCAATGCCCCAAATTCGTCACTTTCAAGCATGGGGAATTTTTGGCGTATAATTTACAGCCTACACAGAGTAATATATTTTTTACTTGTTAGTGTTTACATGTAATTAAGGTAGTATAAAAGCAATCAAAGTGTTAGTAACACACCTTATATAAATTGGAATTCCTGCTAAAAATGAAACAAGAAAAGTCAACGCATGCAAACTTTTATTTCATCATGTGTTGGAGGTTCAGAGACGCTAACATGGAACAAATTGATCGAGGATGGAACACTTCAACATGTACATATTTCAAACCGAAACCAGGAACGACTATTAAGTATTGGCATACCCATAATCACAGTCGCAGTTTGATAACCAGAACAGAAAGAAAAATGCGTAACATGAGAAATAAGGTGACCCACGAGAGACAGGGAGCGAAGTACTAAAAAAGGGAAATAAAACAACATGAGCAAGCACATAAAACCTAGTAAGTTAGATCAATCCCATGATTATCTTCATCCATCCACATCAATCTTGGTGGTACAGGACATGAATCTTCGGAACAGAGACAGTAAGGCAGCACATGACAACTCTTTAGCCCTCCTCAAACGTTTGATTTTTTTAGTAGCTTGATTTGTGGTTTCCTCTGGCTCAGAACTACTGTTACTGCTCTTTATTCTTGTAGCCGTCATCATTTCTCTTCCCTTGATCACTACACTTGCTCTAACTCTTCCAAAGCACTTCTTGGTCTTTAGTCCAACACTTTCCTTCTTCGTAAACGTGTAGCTTCTCAAGTATAGCTGCCGGCAAGAGACGCTGTCGACCACCCTGGGGTGTCCCTGACCACCGCAGTACCCGGTTGTCGACCTGGGGAACTCCCCGCTGTAGTAGTATTCCGGCCCCTTGTTGAGGTTCACGTAGGCTCGTCGATTGGGTACGCGCGCGTCCTTGATGATACTATTAGACATGCAAGTTTGTGCCATGATAACTAGGGGTTTCGGAGATATAGTAGTCACAACCACTAGTTCATTGATCGAGTAAAGGACGATAAATGGGAAATGCGATGAGATTGGTGTTAGCTAGGAGGTTCTTGTCTTGTATAGTGGAGTCTAGCATTTGGGGTATGTACGTGTGGAGTGTCCAACTAATTTCTAATTTGGCTCCATGTAGTTTATCAATATATAAGTTAAGATCATTCATTTTCATAACTAATTTAAGTACCTAAGAATCAAGGTTAGAAGTTCATCTGATTGTGGGTATGTGTAATTTGTTAGGCAAGAATTAGATAAAAGAGGATCGTTTAACATATATTATAAAATTTCAAAATAAGATAAGGTTAGCTTTATCTATTAGGTATAGTAGGTTCATTACGGGTTAACAAATATGTCAATGAGAAAGTTTAGATTTAGTAGCAAGTCATTTTGTTTTAGACACAAATGGGTTGGATAAAATTAGAGTCCTCTTTAACGTGATATTAGATTGGCAGTCAATAATAAGATCTAGCTTGTCACCACAAGAGGCTCAAGTCTTAACAGAATAGGTGTCTATAATAAGTAACGGTATCTTAGTTACGTATCCTGGATCGAACGTGAAAAGACAAAAAATGAAACAATGCGAAAATATCTGATTTCGATCTTCGTAATTTCAAACAAGCTTTCCAAAGCTGAAATGAACATGAATCCACCACTGCCTTCACGGGAACTGCTTTTCGGGACGCGAGTAAGGTCTTTCTACAGCTTTCTCAAAACGTAATCTCTCTTAACGGGTCAGAGAATTCTTATATTTATGATTGATATATGAGCAACTGCAGGAGACCTTAACCTTTATATATAGTATCCATATCGGGTTTCCCTATCACAATACCGATATAGGTCCAGTTTACACTGATTGGGATCCTTTTTTTACCCAAACTTTGACCCATTGATTTAGATCATTTATTGGGCTACTTTATTATCTTTATCTGGATCAAATTACGCAACTTAACCAATAAGTTATTAAAAATGCAATTAAATATTGTCCAACTTTAATTTATTGGAATTACCAAAATGTCTAACAATCTCCCATTAGACAATATTTAATTGCAGTGTTAACTCTAGTTTAAAAACTTGCTTAAGTCATGCTACTGTATTAGTCGACTAGGTTTTAAAAACAAAATATTTGATCCAAAGATAATTAAAGTCCATCATTCCATCTTGTAAGGTTTTCGATACCGAAATGTATCAAATGCATGTGTCATGTGAGATACAGATCCAATACAATCACGTATACCTAATATCTCACTAACATGAATGGAAAAATGAAGTGTGGCAAACTAAGATGATATCTTTATGATCTAAATTATATAATCTTCGTTTGTAGGTCTCGATTTCTCCAATTTTATGCTAAATCGTATATGTTAAACTACATTAAAGAAATCACGTTTTCTCTCACCGAATGCTAAACAACATTAGAGAAATTTTATTTTCTCTCACTGAATGCTAAACAGCATCAAAGAAAACTTTTATGTTCTCTAACTGAATGCTAAACTGCATTAGAAAACATTTATGGGATTAAAAAACTTATATCCCCCTATATCATGTCAAACTTCAGGAATATTTGTTTAAAATTGTATGTATCTAAATGACATAGGCGCAAGGTCAATCTATATATATGCCCAATAACTTTTAAATGTTTAAGATCAACACAAAAATTAAGAATTTTATATATATATATATTATGGCAATATACGATTACATGTATTACTAAGGATAAACGATGATCATCTTTATTGATAAACCATTATACCGTCATAATACATCAAATGTATAAATTTATATAGAGCAAACATAACAATCCTCTAATTAACAGTGTCTAAGGACGTCAAAACACCCATACGGTATATTTGTATTTCAATCACAAATGGGTGAAGTCCTTTAGTTAAAGGATCGACTATCATTTCCTCAGTCCTTAAATACCCCAAACCTTAATGTCACCTTTTCGCATCAACACCTTTATGGCCAAATAATTGATCTTTAAATGTTAAGACCCTATGATATTTTTTGTTGTTATTAAACAACATAGCAAGAAGATTACCATAGTATAACCAAATGGGTCTAGCCACTGAATTAACTACAGACAACTCAGAAATCAAGTTTCTAAGCTAAATCGTCTATGAAGCAGCCCCATAGCATGCACTATGCATGCATAGTCGAGGAAGTTACCCGTGTCTACTTGACACACTTCCACAACATTGTACCATCTGCAAACTTAAAACTGTAACCTTAAGTAGACTTTCCATCATCCAAACATATGGATAAAATCTAAATCTGAATTCCCTACGAGGTTTAGCCTGTTGACTGTGCTATATGTCAAGATATAATCCTTAGTTCCTTTAAGTATTTCAACACTCACTAGACTGCATTCCAATGGTTTACACCTAGATTAACCAAATATTGACCAAACAGTCAAACAGTGAATGCAATGTCCTGCCTAGTACATAGCCGAGCATACATCAGGCTATCAACTGCATTAGAATATGGAACATTCCTCATAACCTCTCTCTTTATTTTATTCTTTGGATACTATGCAAAAGATTATCTTTCACTATGAGAGATATGTGCTACGACATGTTTACTGTTGACTGTATTAAACCTTTATAACACATACTCAATGTATGCATTCTATAAGAGGTCTGATGAGTGTTGAGACTTATCCCCATGAAGCTGAATACTTAGGACAAAAGATGCTACACCAAGGTCCTTCATGTCAAAGTTATTGGCCAAAAGTTTCTTAACCTCATACAATATGGTCAAGTAATTTGATGTGAGCAATATATCATCCACATGTAGTAATAGGAAGATAACTTTCCTCCTTCTGATCTCATAGTACAAGCATCTTTTTAATTTTATTTTCCATGAAGTTGAAAGAGGCCAAACCTTATCAAATGTAAGGTATCACTTTTAGGATGTTTGATATAAACTATATATTGATCTACTTAACGTGCAAACCTTGTAAGTTCTATCTGGATCCTGAAATCCTTCAGGTTGTACCATATAGACTACTTCATAAAGATCTTTACTTAGGAAAACAGTTTTGACAGCCATCTGATGTAACTCTGTATCACCATGAGCTACAATTACCTTAATCACTCAAAATGTATCCTATGAGGATACAGAAGAAAAGTTAACGTAAAGTAAACCTTTCTCTCTGAGTGAACCATTAGGCAATTGAGCAAGCCTATAAACCGTTGGACTCTATCTTGAAATCCTTTAGGTCCAAAAGTTCATTTACAACTGACGTTGCAAATCAACTAGCTTCTAGACCTTACTATTCTTTATAGATTGCATCTCATTATTCATTGCATCCTACTAGAAATCTACATTGGGTCCAGATTTTCTGTAAAAGTCATTGGATTAGTAACATGTCTAATAGCATAGTCATATTCACTTGATAGACTATGAAATCAGATGGGATAGCAGGTCGTTTCATTCTAATATATTTACTTAATTGTATTAGATCTTGTACCCCCAGGAACCTCTGTGTGTACAGGTATGAGTTCCTGTTCCTATACAAGTACGGTACAGAGACCTAGATGCACCAGATCTAATGGTATAAGTAGCAGGTATATGATAATTGTAATATTTGGCCTGTTATCATCCGAAGGGTCAAAGGGCCCACTATTATCATAGACATTATAATCCAAAAACTTAGCTGTTTGTGATTCCATTAGTTAGGTCCCTCGTTCTCTACAGTAAAAGTTGTAGCTTTAAAGTGATCAGGATATCTTACTAAATAGCAATGAACATAACAAGCATGCAATTTATCTTTTTAAGGATTATACTACCTCAGTAGGGTAGCCTCGTACATGAATGTGTGCAAAATTGGGTTTTCACACTTTTAAATAATCAGGTAGAATAGCCATGTTTTGCATTGACTTCTTCAAGTCCTTTAGGGTGTAGTTATATCTTTCGGCAACACACCATTTTGTTCAAAACTACTCAGCATAGTGAATTAAGTCACTATTCTAAATGATTCCAAATATCTGGCAAACAAACCTTTTAAAGTCCTAAAACCCATGTTTGTCATGATATTTTCCTCCACGGTTAAATTTGACTATTTTGATGAATTTTCCTAATTATTTCTTAACCTTCAGTTTTTAAGCAAAAACACATAACTGTGATGGGAATAATCATCAACAAATGTCATAATACATTTAGAATTGCACAATGCAACTGTATAAGATCTCTGTATGTATCAGACTCAACAAGTCAAAAGCATGAGTTGACCTCAATATCCTTATTAGTCAACTTACCCCTATAATAGTCAGCACATGTTCTCATATTATCATAATCTAGAATTGAGAAATGCTTTTCTTGATCAATCTCTTAACCCCAACTCTGGAAATGTGGCTTAAACTTTTATACCACACCATGTATGACTTCTCATTCATCAGGGTCATTCATTTCATGAATTATTTAGCAAGATACGAAGAAACATATATCTAATTCAGGGTAAGACTCATCTATATATACCATATGACAAGAAAATTGTACAATTATATTTTGCATTAAATAACAACTGTACAACAGAAGCATTAAATACAAAACATTAACCCTCTTTGTCCAAAATTGATCAAAAGATCGCATATAAAATGTGTCGTGTAAAAACCAAAATGAACTTTACTACAAGGTTCAGTACATACATTCCCCATAGATATTACTTCTACTTCTTCATTGTTGTCAACCATCAGTTCCTCCTTTCCTTTAATTTCTCTTTATCCTGGACATGAACCACTACATTGTGGAAGCACCTTGATCAGATGTTTCACTATATAGCCACCAAATACCTAATGCGACTATCGTAAATTAGATTCATAAATTGATAAGCCAAGGAGTTACTTGATGGTCACAGTCTTTCTTTCTAGGCCTCATACTACTAGCTTCTTTATATCCATAAGACCTTTACCATCACTGGATGTGGAGAAGATTTGATCTTTCTACCTGTGATCTTAGTGGATTTCATCTTTGTTTTTCCTTTAGTTGCTTTAATGGTTATAGGAATAGCAAACTTGAGTTTCTCTTCCTCAACAACGCAATGGGCAATCGAAGCATTGAAGTCTCATTCCTCATCCTGCGAATAATATGCCATCACCAGATTACTAAACTCTGGAGGGAGTGTGTTCAGAGTCTGGTGAACAAAAAAAACATCAGGAAAAGGAATGTTCAACATCTTCAGTCTAATGTAAAGATGCATCATTCTCGATATGTATTCCATTACTCCCACTTCTCTTATATATCTTATGGAGAATAATTCTTTCATGAAGGCACTTGTCTCAACATTAGGTGAGACTATGTACTTCTGGGAGACATTACTAAGAAACTCCTTCACTATATCTGATTCGGAAGTCCACTTAGCAGATTGTCAGGAATGAATCTCTTAATGGTCATTAGATATAATCTATTAGACCGATCATAGGCTTCATAGGCTGCTTTATGAGCTCTTGAGCTCATGGATGTAGGTAGAGATGACTTATTTGTCCATAAGACCATATCAACCACAACTATCTCCATAGCATTCAATACATCCTCTGTCCACTTTTTTGTATTAAAATCGGTCAAGGTTTTAATGGTGACACTAATTTTGTTGACTGAAAAGATGACTTTAAAATGATAATGTTTAAATCAACATGAATGCAGGATAATAATGATACTCAATGTCATTACATTGAAAATTCGGTTGCACATATTATGAAATACCCGTGGGTTAAATACATAATATATGCAACTAGATCTTCACATAAAAGTGATCAGAATATAAACCATCAACTCTCATGACACTACCACCTGTGGGTGAATAGATCATTCCAGCAATGAATTTCCTCTATCCAATGCCTTTATGCACATCTCAAAATCTCATGTGAGGTCAACACCTGTGGGCAGAATAACAAAACATGAGACTAGAGACATCTCTTAACGTGTAAGCATAAAAATTCAAAATACTGACTCAAAAGGCCACTGTGGTGACTACATCCTCGTCAGAACTCAAAAAGTCTACAAACACAAAGGATACATGTAACACCTAAATACCCCATGGGAGGATACATGGATACCACCCAAGACAGGACAAACAACTCAATACATTTCACACATGCATTTTGAAAAACTAAACACACATATAATACATCTCATAATTTCAGAAACAAATCCAAAGAATATTTACAGGCCCAAACAAATCAAGCAAAATACATTTTCGCACAACATAAAACTCAGACGCTTTTGGCCACTGCGGTTGACTTGTCCCAGTCCTTAATCTCTTAGCTCCGAACCTACACGGGGCAAATCCACCGTGC
>JANZLF010000221.1:9974710-9986327 GCA_026546835.1 Erythroxylum foetidum | reverse complement strand
GGTTTTTCTCCGGTTTGGGAGTTTCCACGTAAATTCTCTTGTGTTGTTATTTTCTGATATTTTTGTCTATTATATATTCTTGGGTGTGGGTTTGGAAGGTTTAAATTCCTAACAGATTTCCCCATTCGTATTAAGTTTGACAGCAGTCACGGATGGAGGAAACCAGCTTATATAGCAAGGCGAAGGCAAATCCACTGTCCTCTTGGATACATAACACTAGAGAGCTCTTGTTGTTTCCCAATGGTAGAGATAAGAGTAACAACATCAACTGATTCTTCATCAAGTGCCAAACTAATACTACACCATTGAGTTCATAGCCTTCACATCGTAATGGTAAAGACTATCTGCCAATCAATACCAATTGGCAATTTTACTCCATTTCCCTGCAGGTTCCTATCAAGCTACTCAATCAAACCATTAGATATAAAATCAGTCTATTATTGGGTTGACACCAAATGTTGCCAGACTAAAGATGCAATAGGGCAATCACGAAGAAGTTGAAGCTTGAACTCTTCTTCCGCCACACATATAACACACATGCTCTCCATTGCCATCTTCAACTAGAACCGTAAACTATTAGTGAGCACTCTATTTTTACTAGCCAGTCGTAAACAATAAATCTAGCGAAGTAGCTCCGGTAGCCTCCATATCTATGTCTAATCCTTCGGAGCAATTTTCCCTTCCTCTCTCAATAACTTGGAGTAGGCTGACTTCGAAGTAAAAATCCCATCTGAATTATGCTTCCAAACATGTCTATCTCCCAATTGTTGCACCTAAGAAAGCGGATCATTGATGACCTCGAGAGAATAATTAGGAGGCAAGCTCCAAAAGCATATAAATCTAGAGCAATTTCACACAGAAAACAAAAAAGGTATTAAATAAATTCATCTAAATGAAGAATAAAAATCTAAGGTTAAAGAAGATCAAGGTACAACAAGATTATAAAAAAAAAATGTAATAATCGTTATATTTGTTATTTGGTTACTTTGATGCTTTAGAGGCTCATCATGTATAAGTATATCATCATTTTAACTTATTATCAAAGTATTTTTTAATCACTTACAAAAATTAAAATTTTGATTACAAAGGAAAATTTTTAATCTTTAAAATATTCTTTGAGATATATTTTGAGAAGTGTTTACGTTAAATTTTCATTAAGAAAATTAATTTAGATAACTTGAAGATGTTAGAAACAAAAATTCAGACACATTATCTAATCTAAATATGTCAAACATGTATATCAAAACTTTGTAGCAACATTAATTGATATACTGTTTAATTGCTATAGTACTCAACCATTATATCAACAAAATGCACATTAGTCAATTAATATACTGTAATAGTCGATTAATATTTATAACAACTAATTTTTTTAATCAATATACATTGGTCACCTAGTGTATAGCGGTGATCAACCAATTGATTATAACTAATCATTAGTATTAAGTTCTTGGTTCTAATGACTATATTAAGTTCCAAAGGTTATAAATACATAGGTTTTTTAATTGATTTTGACATAAAAATATTTAGATTTTCTATAAGACATTTCAAAGAGTTCTTTTCAAAGATTTTGAGGGCATTCATTGTTGCATTATGAAGTGTGTGAGTCATTAAGTTATCAGAGAGAGTAAGGAAATATCTTTTGAATTGTAAATTTCATTTATAAGTTGGATTTACTCTTTACCTTAAAAGAAGATTATAAGACGAGTTACTATTTACAAATAGAAAAATAAGAATGTTTGTAAGAAAGGTCGTATTCTACTTAAAAAATCGAAAGTGTTAACTATTTTGTAAACTCCTTTGGCACGAGTAAAAATAAAACCAAGCAAAAACGAAATAATAAGAACACTATAAATTTGGTAATGCAGTTTGTCACACCTTGCCTACATCTGTGGAGTCCTCACTAGCTTAATAACTTTCATCGAAGTACAATAGATTTACTTAAGGCCTTACTAAGTCAACACCACTCAACCCTTGACACAATTACTCAACCTCACTTTCCGTGAAAGAATTTCCCACCCAATAGTACGATCGCCTCACACTAATCTTGACAGAGGATCTTCTCAATCAATCTTTTAACGAAAGAATAATAAACGAATAACTCAAGTAATTAGAATAATAAAGAATAAAAACTAAATACACTTGAGATAAACAAGAACAACTTCCCGATAAATTCAGCTTGTTCAAAGATAAATCTAAAAGTTATTCACCAAGTATACAATATACTACTGTAGTCAACTGTTGGGATCTTTACTTCACCAAAAGATGGATTAACTGCCAAATCCTAAAAACCACACTCAATTTACGTTGAAGAGAAGAGTGAAACACATCCAGCTAATCCTAATCGACTAAACTGCCACATGTCATACATGCAGATAGTAGACCACACTAATTTCACTTTGCCTGGAGGTTGCAGGAAAGCTTTGACTATGCTCTCTCTTAGACATCAATTCCCTAGGGCCATTTGAAGAAAAACAAACATACTTGAGAGATCTCACCAATGTTATCAAAGCCACCCTTACAAAATACTCACACACCCCTAATCATTTGATTGCCGCAAACTCACTTTAGGGATGGACTTCTATCGTAGATTTTATATGTGCACAAATCCCTCACACATTAAGTAGTTACAAACTTTGGACTAGTCATACTTTGATAGTTGATAATGAAGTTATATGGTCCAAAGCAAATTTGTCTCACCATTTCACTTTGAATCTTTTTGTTATGATGGGTGCATTTAATTGTTGGTTTTGTTTATAATCATACATCCAGGTTATGAACCATGGGATAATTTTTTTAGAAATATATAACATTGATATAATATGGCTTTATAGCCCTTTGGATGATACTTGATTATAGAATAGCCTTGATATACACGTGGAAATAACCTATACCATTTCCATAGTTTCAAACCAACATAAGAAATTGTATTTGGATCTAATGTTGAAGAAAAATAGCTAGGAATGATAATTGATTGTGTTTTTTTGTCAACAAAGAATTAAACCATGCTTGTTGATAGTCAAAATAGTTATAAGTTGATGAATATGAGAAGATCATGGAAAATCTTGCCCAAAAGGTTATTAGGCTCCAAATTTCTTAGCCCTGTTACATATAATAACTTTGATAATTTTGCAAGCAAATTATGTTAGTATGGTCTTATCAGTTTCAACAAAATGATATTTTATTTTAATTGATTCAGATTCATTAAGAATATATAAACAAATACTTAGAATTATGATAAGTCCTAAGGTTTATAATATTTTTAAGAAGAAGGTTTATGTGGCCTCTAGGGGATTGGGATTATAAAAATTAATTTTTATTATCAAAATATTTTGAAATAGGTATTTTAGAAGAAAAGATTTAGAGATGAGTTTTTGTACATTTTGAGAAAGGCGTTAAATATTATTGATTTTGTGAGGTTTTGATTGATGTTAAACAAAAATTTTCTCAACAAATTTGCAAAAACATATTTGCTTTCGTGGGCATTTCTCAAGAGAGTTTCTTGGAGCTATTACTCACTCTAGCATTGTAAATAGATGGGATAATTATTCTTGTATTTTATATAAAGGAATGATGATTGTCACAACTCACCTTATACATTTTTTTAATAAATGGTACTCTTTTCTCCTCCTTAAAAATTTTTCTTTAAGATTTAATTGGTTTGGAGTTTTTGTAAGGTTTTGTGCTGGTTTTATAGAGGTGTCCTCTAAGGTGAATCTAACTTTTTAGGCCATAGAATTATGATTTGGATTATAAGAATTAACGAGTTAGAAAATTGTGGACAATATTTGTTTTATCTTTAATATTCAATATCAAAATTGTAAATATTTAAAATATTTCACCATCAAACAAAACTTTGTTTTAATAAGAAATTTTGTACATCTCTTACATAACTTCTTTTAACAAATCACTACAAAATTTTGTAATGCACGATATGATAGTTTTTTTCAATGGTCGAATAATTATTTTGGGTACAATTCTAATAAGTAGAAATATATTGCACATTTTTATTAATAATAAATAATAGAAGTTTTTTTATTTTCAAAAATTTTTCCTTATCTTAAATTGAAAATATCTATTTATACACTTTTGTAAGTATCCAAATTAGCTAAATGTAATATTTGAATATATAATTCATGTTTAGTTTGAATATATTTGTGTATTATTCTTCTTAAAGAGTACGCTATTTTCTTAATCTATTATAATTTTAGATAAAATTAACAAATTCCTAAACTTTTTTATAATTGTTTCTTGTCAAATATTTGTTAAGAAATTTATTTTTGATTTCTAAGGTTATTTTTTATCACTTTATGCATGCACTGGTTTCTTACACAAACTATTCTTGTAAATTTGAACTCAAATAATATTTGAGCTTTGAATTTTATGCGAAGACTATGGCAAAATCATCAAGTTGGTTATGGATTTTTATTATATTAATGTTTTTCTTAAAGAAGTAACTATGTAAGAGAAATTTAAGTTTTTTTCTAGCAAATTATATTTAACTTTAGCATGTGAGCCAACTTGAAGAAGATGCACCCGAAGAATTGAAAACGAGGAATGCTATTATGTAATTTGTCTTGTTTAGTTTAATGGCAGCCTTCCTTACAAGGACCTCACCTTCGCTTGTAGAGGTTGTTGATGATCCCAAAGAGGGACAATGAACTGAGGGGCTTCCGATAGAATCATAAAGAAAAACTTGAAGACACATGCAAGTCTTGTATGAGAAATATTTTTCTTAATTTGACTGTGATCATTTGGAGTACTAAACACTTGCAAGTTTGATCAAACAGTCAATTATAGCTTAAAAGTGGACACTTTTCAAGTTATATTGCATCTTCCTTCTTAAGAGTAAAAATACTAGGAAAAGAAAGGTTTCCATTGTTACCTTAGGGACAATGTTGTCCATGTCTCATAAAGTTGGACTAACAACCGGTTAAGTTACGTCATTTGATCCAGATAAAGACAATAAAGTGGCCCAATAAATAATCTAGATTAATAGGTCGAAGTTTGAGTGAAAAATGGGTCCTGATTAGTGTGGACCAGGTCCATATCGACCTTGTGATGAGAAAGCACGATATGGAAGCTATATAAAGGTAAGGTCTCCTGCAGTTGCTCAAGAGTTCATTCACGAGCATAAGGATCCTGACCCGTTAAGCAAGCTCGTGATCTGAGAAAACTGTAGAAAGACCTAGCCCGTGAGTCGGTGATAATATTCCACTAAAGGTCTTAGAAGATTCGGAGACGTTTGAAGCTCGGAATCTGTATCAGAATCAGAGATGGAACCGAAATCTAGGTATTCCACATTACCTTCATTTTTAATCCTTTCATGTAGATCCGGGGTACGTAATAAGGCTCCCACTACGTACCAATATGTGGTATCAGAGCGGTTACGTGATCGGATTGCTGGAAATGAAAGTTTTTCGGTTTTTCATCTCAATTGGTTTTCTTTGGTTTTTGATTCGTTTTTTTAGTTTTTTTACGTATATAATTGCGTAAAAGTGGTTTACATAAGATTAGCTATGAAAACGGGTTGAAAACGAGTCGAGCAGAGTGAAAAACGACCTCCCAGGATGCTGGAAATTGCCTCTAGCATCGGAGGCGTGAAAGACTGTCGGGCGCGTGTGCCACATATGCCAGATGCTGCTACAGGCCATGGGGCGCGGCTATACGGACGACGCGTGCGATGTACGCGCCAATCCTGGTGTGCCACATTTCTCCAGACGACGAGCGACGCGTGTCGTGCGTGCACCCCACACACTACTCACGATTCGCGCACCAACCCGCCGAGAACGGTGAGCGCGTGCGCGACACGCGTCAATCCAGAACGTCCACACGCTCGACACGTGGCCTAGCAGATGCGCGACAGGTGTCAGCGCGTGCCATGCACTCGCCGCACAGTGCCCACGCGTCTGCGGGTGATGGCGTATGCATAACACGCACCAGACGCTTGTGTGGCGCGTCTGGCAGTGCATGTGTAGCGCACACGCGCCTCCCCTGACACGCACCGATGTCAACGATGACGTCGGCAGCTGACGTCAGCCATACGGTCAGCTATAGTGCAAAAAAAACCCCAAAAATTCTAAATTTCTCGTAAGATATCTCGGGGTGTTTTTGGTCAGTTTTCGGGTCCGAAAACTTATAAAGTAACATTTTTTCTATTTTTTTGGATTTATTACATTTGTGATAAATTAAAGTTTAACTCCAGAAAAAGGAATTAAGGTATTCTGAATCCGATTTTGATTGAATTTTCGTGCTTCAGACTTCGTATAAGGGAGATACATGAGGTCTCTTGTCTCAGGTCTTATTTTCAGTGTTCAGGATTGCATGATAATCAAACGAAAATAGGAATTGAGACATTCTGAAGCTATTTTTGAGTGAATTTTTGTGCAATGAATTTGACATAAGGGAGATACATGACGTTGTTGTGTCTCAAGAGATCGGTTCAATATCTGGTGACGCACGATAGTCACTCTATTGAGACTTTTTATTTACGAAAGTCTTAAATGAAGTTTTTAGAGAATGTCTTCAGTACATATGTGTGATAATAAGATTGTGCATTCAGATTTTTGCATTTATTGAAGTTGCATTGTCACATACGGTATGCCCATAAAGAATGTGAGGATGACGTAAAGATGTATCCCTTGTGTTTGCGAACTTTTTGGATGCTGATAAGAATGTAGTCACCAAAGTGGCCTTTCAAGTCATTATTCTGAATTGTTTTTCTTGCATATTGGGGGATGTCTCTGATTTTATGTTTGGTTATTCTGCCCAAAGGTGTTGACCTTACATAAAATTTTGAGATGCACATAAAGGCATTGGATGGAGGGAGGCTGTTGCTCAAGTAGTCTATTCACCCAAAGGTGGTAGTGTCATGAGAGTTGATAGTTTATACTACGATCGCTTTTATGTGTGGAAGTCTAATTGCATATATTATGTATTCGGCCCAAAGGTGTTTTATAATATATGTGATCGGATTTTCAGGAAAGATACTATTCAATGGCTTTAGTATCGCTGTTGTCCTACATTAGTGCTGAATTAAAGTTTATCATCATGAAGTCACCTTTTCAATCAATTAAATCAGTGTCGTCATTGAAACCCTTGCTGGTTTCAATATAAAGAATTAGATGTAGAATTGGACGGAGGATGTTTTGAAGGTTATGGAGATAGCTGTAGTTGAAATGGCCATATAGACTGGTAAGTCATCTTCAATTATATCCACGAGCGTGACAACTCATAAAACAACCTATGAAACCTAGGATCGACCTAACAGATTATATCTGATGACCATTAAGAATCCATACCTAAACATCTACAAAGTGAACTTCCAGACACAGACATAGCAAAGGAGTTTCTTGGTAATGTCTCCTAGAGGTACACAGTCTCATCTAATGTTGAGACAAGTGCCTTAGTGAAAGTATTATTCTCCATAAAGTATACAGAGGAAAAGGGGAGTAAT
Organism: Erythroxylum foetidum; assembly: GCA_026546835.1. NCBI lineage: Eukaryota > Viridiplantae > Streptophyta > Magnoliopsida > Malpighiales > Erythroxylaceae > Erythroxylum > Erythroxylum foetidum. The sequence goes on along the minus strand of JANZLF010000221.1, from coordinate 9,978,871 downwards.
GGAGTACTTATCGAGAATAATTTATTTTCACAATAGATGAAGATATTGAGACTTCAATGCTTTGATATCCCATTGTGTTGTTGAGATGGAGAAACTCAAGTTGTTATTCCTACAATCCTAGAAGTAGCTTAAGGGAAGACAAAGATGAAGCTCATTAAGTTCAAAGGTAGAAAGCTCAAATCTTCTCCACTTGCTGACGCAAGTCAAACTAGTTCTGGTAAAGGTCCCTTGGACATAAAGAAACTAGTAGTATGAGGTTTAAGGGAAGACTGAGACTATCAGGTTACTCTTTGGTTTATCAATTATGAATCTAATTTGCGATAGTCGCATTAAGTATAAGTGACTATTTAGTGGAACATCTGTTCAAGGGTGCTTCCATAATGCAGTAGTTCATATCAAGGATGAAGCCAAATAAAGGGAAGGAGGAACTGATAGTTCACAGCAATAAAGATTTGGAAGTGATATCTATAGGGGTGTGGGTACTGGACTTTATAATAAGGTTCATTAGAGTTACATGACATATTTTATATGTGATTTTTTGATCAATTAAGGACACTGAAGGTTGACGTTTTGCAATTAATACTTCTGTTATACAGTTGTGGTTTAATGCAAAACATAAAGGTACAACTTTCTTGTCATATGGTTTGTATAAAATGTGTCATATCTCGGATTAGATATATACTTCTACGTATCATACTAAACAAGGTATAAAAGACCTGATGAATGAGAAGTCATACATGGTGTGACATAAAAGTTTAAGCCACATTTCCAAAGCTAGGATTGAGAGATTGATCAAGGAAAGCATTTCTCAATTCTAGATTAAGATGATCTCGAACATGTACTGACAATCACAGGGGTAAGTTGACTAATAAGGAAAATGGGGTCAACCCATATTTCTAACTTGTTGAGTTTGATACATAAAGATTTCAGTAGACCTCATATAATTGCATTATGCAATTATAAAAGTATTCTGACATTTCTTGATGATTTTTCACATCAAAGTCATGTGTTTTTGCTTAAAGTCTAAAGGTTGAGAACCAGTTAGAAAAATTCATCAAGATAGTCACATTTGACCGTGAAGGAGAATATCATGGCAAATATGATGTTTCGGGACTTTAAAAGGTTCGTTTGTCAGATATATAGAGTCAGTTGGAATAGTGATTTAGTTCACTATGCCGAGTAGTTCTGAGCAAAATGGTGAGTTGCCGAAAGGCATAATAGCACCCTAAAGGACTTAAAAAAAATCAATGCAGAGCAAAACTAATCTACCTATCTAGAAGTTAAAGAACTCAGCCTTGCGCACACTCGTGTAAAGGGCTACCATACTGAGATAGGATAATCCTTATAAAGAAAGATTGCATACTCGTTCCTTTCATTTCTATTTAGTAAAATATCTCAACCACTTTAGGGCTACAGATTTTACTGTAGATAAGGAGGGACTAGAATAGTGGGATTACAAGCAACTAAGTTTCTGGAATACCATGTTTACGATGATGGTAGGTCTTTTGACCTTTCGGATGATAGTAGGGTAGATACTACAGTTATCCCGTACCCGATACTCATACAGCTAGATCTGGTGGATCTAGATTTTTGTACCTTACCTGTATAAGAACAGGAACCCATACCTGTGCATATAGAAGGATTCCTGGAGGTACAAGATCTAATAAAATTAAGTAAATCCACTATATTGAGACGACCTACTATCTCATCTGACAACTTAGTCTCTCAGGTGTACTGGACTATGTTATTAGACATATTACTGATCTAGTTACTTTTACAGAAACTATTTTTGGACCCAATGCAGATGTGTGGTGGGATGCGATGAATGATGAGATGCAAGTCATGAAACATAGTAAGGTCTAGGAGCTAGTTGATTTGCATCAGGAACTGCAAGCTTGTCAGTTGTAAATAAAGTTTGATACCTAAAGGATTTCAGGATAAAGTTTAACGGTTTATGGGGCTTGCTCAATTGCAAAAGGGTTCACTCAAGAAAAAAGACTGACTTTGTGTTACCTTTTCTCTCGTATCCTCGTAGAATACATTTTGAGTGATAAAAGCAATTGTAACTTATGATGATATAGAGTTACATCAGAAAGCTATCAAGACCACCTTCCTGAGTAAGAACCTTTATGAAGTGGTCTATATGGTACAATCTGTAGGGTCCAAGGATCCAAACAGTATTGACATGGTTTGCGAGTTATGCAGATCAATATATGGTTTACAATAAATCTCCTAAAAGTGATACTTTACATTTGGCAAGATTATGGCCTCTTCCGGCTTCTTGGAAAATAAAGTCAAAGGATGTCTGTACTATGAAGTTGAGGGGAGCAAGTTATTTTCCTATTGCTGCATAAAGACGGTGAATTGCTCACATCAAGTCCTTGATCATGTTTTATGAGGATAATCAACTTTTGGTCAAGAATCTTGACATAAAGGACCATAGTATAGTATCTTCTGTTTTAGGTATTCGGATTTATCAGGACATATCTCAACACTCAACAGATCTCTCAAAGAATGCATATATTAAGTATGTATTATAAAGGTTTAATACGGTTGACAGTAAACCTGTCATAACACCTGTCTCTCACAGTGAGAGATAATCGTTGATACAATACCCGAAGAATAAAGTAAAGAAAGAGATTATAAGGAATGTTTTGTATTTTAGTATGGTGGATAGCTGATGTATGCTCGGTTATGTACTAGATATGACATTGCAATCACTGTTTGACTGTTTGGTCAATATCTGGTTAATCCAGTTATAGACTTTTGGAATGCAGTCTAGTGAGCGTTGAGATACAGTAAGGACTTAAGGATTATATGTTGACAGATAAAAAAGTCAACAGACTAAACCTCGTAGGAAATTCAGATTTAAAGTTAGCTATGTGTTTGGATGATCGAAAGTTCACTTAAGGTTACAGTTCAAGTTTGCAGATGGTACAATGTCGTAGAAGTGTGTCGTTAAGACACGTGTAACTTCCTCGACTAGGCATGCAGAGTGCATGCTAAAGGGGCTGCTTCGCAGACAGTTTAACTCAGAAATTTGATTTCTTAGTGGTCTGTGGTCCATTCAGTGGCTAGACCCATCTGGTTTTACTGTGACATTCTTCTTGTAGTGTTGTTTAATGACAACGAAGAATATCACAGGGTCATAGCAGTTAAAGATCGATTATTTAATCATAAAGGTGTTGACACGAAAAGTGAACATAAGGTTTGAAGCATTTAAGGACTGAGGGATTGTGAGTCGATCCTTTAACTAAAGGACTTTACCCACTTGTGTTTATAACACAAGTATACAGTATGGGTGTTTTGATGTCGTTAGACACTGCCGATTAGGAGATCGTTATGTTTGCTCCATATACATTCGTACAATTTAAAGTATTATGATAGTATAATGGTTCATTGTTAATCATCTTTATCCTCAGTATAGCGTGTCATCATACATCGTCATAGTACGTTTGAAAGTCTTAAGATTTGTGTCAATCTTAAGCATTTGAAGGTCATTGGGTATATATACATATTGACCTTGTGCCTATTTCATTTAGACGCATACAGTTTAACATACATATCTATAAAGTTTTACATGACATAGGGGGTAAAAAATTTTAATCCCATAAAGGTTCTCTAATGTGGTTTAGCATTCAATTCAAGAACATAAAAGTTTTCTCTAATGTTGTTTAGCATTTGGTGAGAGAAAACATGATTTCTCTAATACAGTTTAGCATAAAGCTGGAGAAATTGAGACCTACAAATGAAGATGATACAATTAGATCATAAAGGTATCATCGTAGTTTGCCACACTCCATTTTCTCATTCATGTTAGTGGGGTATTAGGTATTCGTGATTGTATTGGATCTGTGTCACACAAAACACATACATCTGATGCTTTTCGATACCGAAAGCCTTGCGGGACAGAATGATCGACTTTTGTTATCTTTGGATCAAATGTTTTGTTTTTAAAACTTAGTCGACTATACAGTTGCGTAGCTTAACCGGGTTTTTAAATTATTTTTAAACTAGAGTCTACTGCAATTAATGCTAGTCCAAAGGAGAGATTGTAAGACATTTTGTCCATGTCTCATAAAGTTGGACTAACAGTAATTGCAATTTTAGTTTTTAAATAAATTACCGGTTAAGTTACGTCATTTGATCCTGATAAAGATA
>JANZLF010000221.1:9961873-9973047 GCA_026546835.1 Erythroxylum foetidum | reverse complement strand
CCGCAATCCTGGATCAGACTGAAGATCATCTAAATTGACTTCTAAATGAGGATGCTTTAAAGGGTTGGGGCTAGAATCCTTATGTGTAAGAGGCCTTTTGAGAAATTTGTCCATAACTGAAATCAAAGTTAAGTAATTAGAGACAAATTGAATACAAAATAAATAAAAAATTATCTATTCACAAAAAAGATAATTAATTAAAACTATTTGATTGATTGTATAATCAATTAATCATCAATTATCATATATCCTTTTAGTGCCTTACTATTTGCTTCCTACGTTTAATTGTTTGCAGGAGAATAGAATTTCTTAAAATAAAAAGATGAATGTTATGTTATTATGTATACTGATGCACAACACTGTTGAGTCTTGTCACAACACTGTTGAGTGTTGAGCCTTTTTTGAGTGCAGCACAAAACTTGAGAAAGTGAGACTAAACTCTAAATGCGACAAACATATCATCAAATAAAATATTCAAAACTCAAAAGCATCTTTGCCTTTGGTGTGACCAAATCAATCACATCCTTTTCTCCACACATATTGAAGGACCGACGGCAACTGGTGGAAGCAATCATCAAAATTCAAAACAAAAACTCAAACAGATATCGGCGAACCACACATATTGAAGACAAACCTTACCTTGCTTCCCACCTGGTGTATGTTCAAAAAAACTGGTTTGTAATTCTTATTTAGCACTTTTGTTTTTTTGCTTTGGGTGTAGAGTTAAGAGAAGAAGAAGCCAAAAAGACACAAAGTAATATGATGAAGAAGTTAAAAGGGTAGAAAATTTGAATAAAAAAGTCAATTAAATATTAGGTTTTATCTCTCTATTTATAGGCTTTTATTTAAAAAAATTATGGGCCCAAATAATAGTAGTTTTAATAAAAATAATGGGCTCATATTTTATTTTTTATTTGATATCTTAATATATCTATTATTACTATTATTATTATTTGTCACCAATTAAATTAATAGTTATAGGGAGCAAAATTTTAATTTTTTATAAAATTAAAATTTAAAATAATAATTAAAAATAAATATTTTTTAAATGCAGTGGGCCGTAGCTCCGTCCTTGGATCATTCCACCTATTAATTACCTAGGTGCCCTACATAAAAGAATTTTTATTGTACTAAATGACCCCACTCTATTAATGCATAATATGTCAAGTTCTAACAATTTGGGCATTATTTTTCACGAAGTATGTCACCCGATAATCATTCATGTAGCTAGCTCAAAAGGGCTACGTTTTGGAAATTGTCAGAAAAACAAGAAGCTGAACGAAAGAAATTGATACTCTGGGATATAGCCTTGCCTTTTCACATTGCGTCATGCTCGTGCTGTAAGACATTTTTGTCCATGTCTCATAAAATTGGACTAACATTAATTGTAATTTTAGTTTTAAATAAATTACTGGTTAAGTTGCGTCATTTGATCCTGATAAAGATAATAAAATTGCCCAATAAATAATCTAGATTAATGGGTTGAAGTTCAGGAAGAAAATAGGTCTCGATTAGTGTAGACCGGGCCCATATCGACCTTGTGATAGGAAAACCCGATATGAAAGCTATATAAAGTTAAGGTCTCCTGTAGTTACTCAAGAAAACGTTCACAAGCATAAAAATTCCTGACTCGTTAAGGAAGCTCAAAACTTGAGGAAACTGTAGAAAGGCCTTGCCCATAAGTCGGTGAGCACTTTCCACTAAAGATCCGGGGAGATTCGGAGACGTTTGGAGCTTAGAATCGGCTTCGGAAACAAAGATGAAACCAAAATCTAGGTATTCCGCATTAGCTTCGTTTTTAATCCTTTTATGTAGATCCGGAGTACGTACTACGTACTAACTTGTGGTATCAGAGCGGTTACGTGATCGGATTGCCGAAAACGAAGGTTTTTTAGTTTTTCATCTCATTTGGTTTTCCTTAGTTTTTGATTCGTTTTTCAGTTTTTTACGTATATAATTGCATAAAAGTGATACACATAAGGTTAGCTACTAAAAACAGGTTGAAAACAGGCTAAACGGAGAGAAAAATGACCTCCCAGGATCCCGAAAATCGTCTCCAACGTCGGAGGCGTGGAAGACCGTCGGGCGCGTGTGTCACACGCTCCCGACACTACTGTAGGGCTTGGGCCGGGCCTGTACGGATGACGTGTGCCACGCACGCACCAATCTGGGCGTGCCACGTCTCTCCAGCCGGCGAACAACGCGTGTCCCGCGTGCACCGCACACTTGCCCATCTGGACCGTCCACGCGTCGGACACGTGGCACTGGCGGATGGTCGACACATGTGGCGAGTGCAATGCTGGGGCCGCACAGGGGGTCGCGCGTCTGGTCACTCGAGTGCCGCGCACACACCGCTCGCACTGCGCTTGACGTCAACTACAGTGTTTTAAAAAAAAAAGTAAAAACTCAAAAATTCCAAATTTCCAGTAAAGGTACCCCGGGGTGTTTTGGGTCAGTTTTTAGGTTCAGAAAATTTATAAAGCTACCTTTTTCTATTTTTCTGGATTTATTACATTAGTGATAAATTAAGTTTAATTCCAAAAAAATGAATTAAGGTATTTTGAATCCGATTTTGATTGAATTTTCAAGCTTCGGACTTCGTATGAGGGAGATACATGAGGTGTCGTGACTCGAGTCTCATTTTCAGTGTTTGAGATTGCATGATAATCAATTGAAAATAGGAATTGAGACATTCTGAAGCCATTTTTGAGTGATTTTTCGTGGAATGAACTTGCCATAAGGGAGATACATAAAGTTCTCGTATCTCAGGAGGTCAGTTCAGTATCCGGTGACACACGATAGTCACTCTACTGAGATTCTTCGTTTACGAAAGCCTCGAATGAAGTCTTCAGGTAATATTTTCAGCACGTGTGTGTGACAATGAGACTGTGCATTTAGATTTTTGCATTTATTGAGTTGCATCGTCGCATACAATATGCCCATAAAGAATGTGAGGATGATATAAAGATGTATCCCTTGTGTTTGCGGACTTTTTGGATGCTGATGAGAATGTTGTCACCAAAGTGGCCTTTCATGTCAGTATTCTGAATTGTTTTGCTTGCATGTTGAGGGATGTCTCTGATTTTATGTTTGATTATTCTGCCCAAAGGTGTTGGCCTTACATAAAAATTTTGAGATGTACATAAAGGCATTAAATGGAGGGAGGCTGTTGCTCAAGTGGTCTATTCACCCAAAGATGGTAGTATCATGAGAGTTGATAGTTTATACTCCAATCGCTTTTATGTGGAAGTCTAATTGCATATATTATGTATTAAGCCCAAAGGTGTTTCATAATATGTGTGATCAGATTTTCGAGAAAGATACTATTCAATGGCTTTAGTATCGTTGCTGTCGTACATTAGTGCTGAATTAAAGTTTATCGTCATGAAGTCACCTTTTCAGTCAACTAAATCAGTGTCACTATTGAAACCCTTGCTGGTTTCAATATAGAGAATTAGACTGAGAATTGGACGGAGGATGTTTTGAAGGTTATGGAGATAGCTGTAGGTGGAATGCCATATGGACGAGTAAGCCATCTCCAATTACATCCATGAGCTCAACAGCTCATAAAGCAACCTATAAAGCCTAGGATCGGTCTAACAGATTATATCTGACGACCATTAAGAATCCATACCTAACCATCTGCAAAGTGAACTTCCGGACACAGACATAGCGAAGGAGTTTCTTGGTAATGTCTCCCAGAGGTACATAGTCTCATCCGGTGTTGAGACAAGTGCCTTAACAAAAATATTATTTTCCATGAAGTATACAGAGGAAAAGGGGAGTAATGGAGTACTTATCAAGAATAATTATTTTCGCAGTAGGTGAAGATATTGAGATTTCAGTTTCGATATCCCATTGTGTTGCTGAGGTGGAGAAACTCAAGTTGTTACTCCTACAGTCCTAGAAGCAGATTAAGGGAAGACAAAGATGAAGTCCATTAATTTCAAAGGTAAAAAGTTCAAATCTTCTCCACATGTTGACGTTAGTCAAACCAGTTCTAGTAAAGGTTCCTTGGACATAAAGAAATCAGTAGTATGAGGTTTAAAGGGAAAACTCAGACCATCAGGTTACTCTTTGGTTTATCAATTATGAATCTAATTGCGATAGTCGCATTAAGTATAAGTGACTATTTAGTGGAACATCTGATCAGAGTGCTTCTATAATGCAGTAGTTCATGTCCAGGATGAAGCCAAATAAAAGGAAGGAGAAATTGATGGTTCACAACAATAAAGAGGTGGAACTAATATCTAAAAGGAGTGTATGTACTGAACTTTATAGTAAGGTTCATTAGGGTATACACGACACATTTTATATATGATCTTTTGATCAATTAAGGACACTGAAGGTTGGCGTTTTGCATTTAGTACTTCTATTATCCAGTTGTGGTTTAATACAAAACATAAAGATACAACTTTCTTGTCATATGGTTTGTATAGAATGTGTCTTATCCCGGATTAGATATATACGTCTTCGTATCATGCTAAACAAGGTATGAAGGACCTGATGAATGAGAAGTCATACACGGTGTGACATAAAAGTTTAAGTCACATTTTTAGAGTTAGGATTGAGAAATTGATCAGGAAAAGCATTTCTCAATTCTAGATTAAGATGATCTGGAAGATGTACTGACAATCACAGGGGTAAGTTGGCTAATAAGGACAATGTGGTCAACTCATACTTCTAACTTGTTGAGTTTGATACATAAAGATTTCGGTAGACCTTATACAATTGCATAATGCAATTATAAAGTATTCTGACAATTCTTAGTGATTTTTCACACCAAAGTCATGTGTTCTTGCTTAAAGTCTGAAGGTTGAGAACCAGTTGAGAAAATTCATTAAGATAGTCAAATTTGACCGTGGAGGAGAATATCATGGCAAACATGATGTTTCAGGACTTTAAAAGTTCGTTTGTCAGATATATGAAGTTAGTTGGAATAGTGACTTTGTTCACTATGACAAGTAGTTCTGAGTAAAATGGTGGGTTGCCGAAAGGCATAATAACACCCTAAAGGACTTAAAGAAGTTAATGCAGAGCAGGACTAATCTACCTATCTAGAAGTTAAAGAACTCAGCCTTGCGCACAATTATGTAAAGGGCTGCCCTACCTCAGTAGGATAATCCTTATAAAGAAAGATTACATACTCGTTCCTTTCATTGCTATTTAGTAAAATATCTCAACCACTTTAGGGCTACAGATTTTACTGTAGATAAGAAGGGACCAGAATAGTGGGATTACAAACAACTAAGTTTCTAGAATACCATGTCTATGATGATGGTAGGTCTTTTGACCTTTCGGATGATAGTAGGGAGGATACTACAGTTATCCTATATCCGCTGCTCATACAGTTAGATCCAGTAGACCTAGATTTTTGTACCATACCTATACAGGAACAAGAACCCATACCTGTGCACATAGAGGGATTCCTGGGGGTACAAGATCTAATAAAGTTAAGTAAATCCACTAGATTGAGACGACCTGTTATCCTACCTGACAACATAGTCTGTCAGGTGTACTGGACTATGTTATTAGACATACTACGGATCCAGTTACTTTTACAAAAGTTGTTTCTGGACCCAATGCGGATGTGTAGTGGGATGCGATGAAAGACGAGATGCAAGTCATGAAGCATAATAAGGTCTAGGAGCTAGTTGATTTGCATCAGGAAGTGCAAGCTTGTCAGTTGTAAATAAAGTTTGAGACCTAAAGAAGTTCAGGATAAAGTTCAATGGTTCAATAGCTTGCTCAATTGCATAAGGGTTCACTCAAAGGAAAAGACTGACTTTGTGTTACCTTTTTCCTCGTATCCTCGAAGGATACATTTTGAGTGATAAAAGCAATTGTAGCTTATGATGATATAGAGTTACATCAGAGAGTTGTCAAAACCACCTTCCTGAGTAAGAACCTTTATAACGTAGTCTATACAGTACAATCTGTAGGGTCCCAGGATCTAGACAGTACTGACATGGTTTGCGAGTTATGCAGATCAATATATGGTTTACAATAAACCTCCTGAAAGTGATACCTTACAATTGGTGAGGTTATGACCTCTTTCGGCTTCTTAGAAAATAAAGTCAATAGAAGCCTGTACTATGAAGTTGAGGGGAGCAAGTTATCTTCTTATTACTGCATGAGGATAGTAAATTGCTCACATCAAGGCACTTGATCATGTTGTATGAGGATAAACAACTTTTGGTCAAGAACCTTGACATGAGGACCTTAGTATAGCATCTGTTGTCCTAGGTATTTGGATTCACCAGGACATATCTCAACACTCAATAGATCTCTCAAAGAATGCATACATTAAGTATGTGTTACAAAGGTCTAATACGATTGACAGTAAACCTGTTGTAACACCTGTCTCTTACAGTGAAAGATAATCTTTGGTACAGTACCTAAAGAATAATGTGAAGAGAGAGATTATGAGGAATGTTCTGTATTTTAGTATGGTGGATAGCTGATGTATGCTCGGCTATGTACTAGATAGGACATTGCAATCACTGGATGACTGTTTGGTCAATATCTGGTTAATTCAGTTATAGACTTTTGGAATACAGTCTAGTGAGCATTGAGATACTTGAAGGACTTAAAGATTATATTTTCACATATAGAAAAGTCAACAGACTAAACCTCATAGGGAATTCAAATTTAAAGTTAGATATGTGTTTGGATGATCGAAAGTTGACTTAAGGTTACAACTCAAGTTTGCATATGGTATAATGTCGTAGAAGTGTGTCATAGAGACACGTGTAACTTCCTCGACTAGGCATGCAGAGTGTATGCTAAAGGGGCTGCTTCGCAGACGGTTTAACTCAGAAATTTGATTTCTGAGTGGTCTGTGGTTCATTCAGTGGCTAGACCCATCTGGTTTTACTGTGACATTCTTCTTACAATGTTGATTAATGACAACGAAGAATATCACAGGATCATAGCAATTGAAGATCAATTATTTGGTCATAAAGGTGTTAACATGAAAAGTGACATTAAGGTTTGGAGCATTTAAGGACTGTCGAATTGTAAGTCGATCCTTTAACTAAAGGACTTCACCCACTTGTGTTTATAACACAAGTATACAGTATGGGTGTTTTGATGTCGTTAGATACTGCCAGTTAGAGGATCGTTATATTTGTTCCATGTACATTCGTACAATTTAAAGTATTATGATAGTATGATGATTCATTGTTAAAGATGATCATCATTTATCCTCAGTATTGCGTGTCATCATACATCGTCATAGTACGTATGAAAGTCTTAAGATTTGTGTCAATCTTAAGCATTTGAAGGTCATTGGGAATATATACAGATTGACTTTGTGCCTATGCCATTTACACGCATACAGTTTAACATAGATATCTATAAAGCTTGACATGACATAGGGGAATATAAGTTTTTAATGCTATAAAGGTTCTCTAATGCAGTTTATCATTAAGTTGGAGAACATAAAGGTTTTCTCTAATGCTGTTGCATTCGGTGAGAGAAAACAAGATTTCTCTAATGCAGTTTAGCATAAAGTAGGAGAAATCGAGACCTACAGATGAAGATGATACAATTAGATCATAAAGGTATCATCATAGTTTACCACACTCCATTTTCCAGTTCATGTTAGTGAGGTATTAGGCATTCGTGATTGTATTAGATCCGTGTCACATAGGACACATGCATTTGATGCTTTTCAGTATCGAGAGTCTTGCGGGACAGAATGATGGACTTTCGCTATCTTTGGATCAAATGTTTGTTTTTGAAATTTAGTCGACTATACAGTAGTGTGGCTTAGCCGAGTTTTTAAATTATTTTTAAACTAGAGTCTACTGCAATTAATGCTTGTCCAAAGGGGAGATTGTTAGGCATTTTTGTCCTTGGGGACAATTTTGTCCATGTGTCATAAAGTTGGACTAACATTAATTGCAATTTTAGTTTTTAAATAAATTACCAGTTAAGTTACGCCATTTGATCTAGATAAAGATAATAAAGTGACCCAATAAATGATATAGATTAATGGGTCGAAGTCCAGGTGAAAAATGAGTCTCGATTAGTGTGGACCGAGTCCATATCGGCCTTGCGATGGAGAAGCCCGATATGAAAGCTATATAAAGGTAAAGTCTCCTGCAGTTGTTCAAGAGTTCATTCACGAGCATAAAGACCCTGACCCGTTAAGAAGCTTGTGATCTGAGGAAACTGTAGAAAGACCTAGCCCGTGAGTCGGTGATCACTTTCCACTAAAGGCCTCGGGAGATTCGGAGACGTTTGGAGCTCGGAATTATTATAGGAACCAGAGATGAAACCGAAATCTAGGTATTTCGCATTACTTTCGTTTTTAATCCTTTCATGTAGATCCAGGGTACGTAAGAAGGCTCCACTAAGTACTAACATCTATAGGATATCAAACAAATTAAAGAAAGAAATGGTACCCAACTTGCACTTAGACAAACATAAAAGAAGAGCCCACCACAACTTCCAACCGAAGTCCCTACAAGAGATAATTGTTGAAGAGCTCCATGTGGGAAGCATCTGTTCCAATCATTTATATATAAGTTAGGGATTATAATCCTTTGTTTGGGATTTTCCATTAGCGTTCAATGATGTCTCTCTACTAAGGGAGGGTCTAAGTTGCGATTAATTAACAAGTAAAAGAATTGTCATCATCAACGAGCTAACATTATTATGTTAACGGACAATTACTGAAATACTAAAACAAATATGTATGTAATATCTTCTAGATATGTGTGGAAACATTTCTTAACTTTTTGACCTAGTTGTAAATTGTATTTTTTCACTATATCTTAAAATTAAAATTTACACCCAATAAACAGTATCGTATAATCCAATCTTGCGAGGAGATTTGAGCCTAAGACTTTCTGGGTAAGATTCTTTGGCATATGTTGTCACGTTCTAGACTTCCTTTTGCCACAACTTACTAGTTAATAGACAAGTGGAACTATTGGAGATTTGTTTTAGTGGATATTAAACATAGAAAATAAATTAATAAAACAGGAAGTATTGATATTAATGTTGTTGAGTCTAAACCACAGAAATTCGGAAACCTCACCTTTGAACTTGCTAGAGAAAAAAAGTCTCGATATGATCCATCTTTCTTTTTAGAGAATATAGGTCTTTCGTGATGAAGCACGGGTTGAAAAAGATTTTTCGGAAATTCATCACAACAAGGTCTCTGTAGGATTTGGAGTCCATTAGGAGTAGGTTCATGAGAATAATCCATGTCACTTCAAAAAGGAGTAGCTGTCTCTTGACAGACCTCAAAAGTCACCATAATTTGATAGCATTGGAAAACTTTATGCTCAATTGGTACTCAAACTATAAGGTCAAGAATGTATTGGTAAAAGATAAATTGAAAATAGTTAATATTGTTAACAAGTTAAGCAAATCAAGATTTAGGTAATTTAAATATGTTAAAAAGAGATATTTAGACGTTTCAGTAAAAAATTACAAAAAAATCGTACATAAAAATTATAAGAAAAAAATAGGTCTAAAAAATTAAAAGAAAATAACCAAGAATAATATAGTAACGTTGAAACTTACCGATAACATGGACTTAAAACAAAAAACTTTGATGTAATAGAATACAAATAAATGATCTCTTGTAAAAAGATTCTTGTAATTTTTATAAATTTTTTAGCATTTTTCTATTGTAATTAGCCTATACTCGTAAAAGTAAAACACAATAATAATAATATTATTATTATTATCTTTTCTCTTTTCGTCGTATAATAACAATAACTATTATTATTATGTTTTTTCTTGTTCTTCTTGTTTCTCTTCTTCTTTGTCTTTTGGGTTAACTAAAAATAATTTTTCTATTAGTTAACAGTAGGGTCACTTATTCTGCCCGTCAACAGAATGTTGTTGTTGGTACTCAAAATATACTATCTCGAAACACCCTTCAAATGTTCCGATCTTCAGTTTGTGGATAGCCAGCACTTTTGCCAGTTGAAGCGAAATTGGAAGCCAACATCAACCTAATACGTTAGACAACAGCAAATTTCAACCACAAAGTCGTTCCACATCGAAAGCATCACCATTATTGAACTTTGATATGACTTGTCAAATCCCCTTCTTGTAGTTGGTTTTAGTTATAAAACGTACAACTTGATAAGATTTGTTGTTTCAAGATATGTATACGATACTTAAAAAAAACTCACTTTTATCTTAATTTAATTTTTTTAATACGAATTGATTTTATATTTTAATTTTCAGATCACAAAAAGAACACAAGACGATAATCTTCGAAACAAGTTCAATCCATTATCGAAGGCATAACTTAATTGGTAAGTACTTTTATAACAGTAATATCATTACATTTTCATTGGACGATGTGTACTATTAACTTGAAAGAATATATAGAGTCAATTCTCAAGCTTCAGTCCAATCATTCTATTATCTGTATGAGTTGATGAAGATAAAGTTTACAAAAGCTATTAACTACAACCACAATCTTCGAACTTCAGTTTTGATGTGGAATGTGGCATGATGATGGTTTGACATGCATGATTGGTGCAAGAAGCGACTTAAACAATGGTCGGTTCAGTTGGATGTTACAAAATCTACTACTAGTAGTAGTAAGATGTCGATCCAATGAGTGATCGTGACAAAAAAAGGATCTATAAATAATAGGTAGGCCATTTAACGATAATAACCTAATTCTAAGTTTTGTGAGGTTTCAAAAATCTTAACCTGTCTCGGATCTAAAGTTCCACCACGGAGGAATTTAATTTTATACATAAATTACAAATTTTTTTCGATTTCACAACACATTTTTAGTTCAACGCAAGATAGTGCTGGAATTTGTTTATTCGTACTTGGATCAAATTAGCCCAAAGAAGTAAACCAACCCTTGGATAGGGATGGCAATTGTACCCGAACTCGATGGGTACCCGATAAAATTACTCGAACGAGGGTGGGTATGAGGAGCAAATTTTTACCCTTGGGGAGGGTATGAGGGTTAGCAAAAATACCCGTCGGATATCGGGGCGGGTATGGGGATACCATCCCCCATACCCGTTTACCCGTTATATAGTAATTACAATTTTGCCATTATATATATATATACATACAAACCCAACAATTAAATAAAGATAAGCTTATTTAAATTCAGTATGTATATATGAATGTAGCATGAAAATTTAAAAGAAAAACAAATAGTTCATTCATATTAA
>JANZLF010000221.1:9938958-9949774 GCA_026546835.1 Erythroxylum foetidum | reverse complement strand
CTTTATAATCCTCATGTTTTATGCCATTTTCACTTAGAAGGCAACTCCCATCTTGATTCTTCATTGATTAAACACTTACTCATCTTGATTTGCACAATTCTTTTGTTGAATATCAATCCAAAATACCTGAAACAATTTCTCAACCAATTCTATACATTTTATTATTATCAAAACATAAGTGGAATTAATTTGTCAACCACCATTGGTCCAACAAATAATGGGTGGTAGCTGGCACAAGAGTGGACAAAAACACTGGACTTCTTAATTCGTAAAAGAATCACGCAAGAGGTTAAGAAAGGTTGCGACAAATAAAAAAGAAGAGAGCATTGCCCATGATAGTCTTAACATCAGTGACAGTCGAAATAGTAAGGAAAATCATGATGTTGGGTAACTAAACTTTTATTTCTTGGTTTACGGAATCTTAGTTATTGAACTTTGCATGTTGTGAGATTTTTTTTCTTTATTTCAATCGATTTATTAGTCAAGTATCAATTATTTTTCTGGGACATTATTTAATTGTTTAATTTGACAGCTAGGTGCGTAACTAGTTTGTGTTTTTATTCAATCAATCGCTAGATTAAACAGGTTGACGTTCAATTCTTTTAATTAAATATAGCAACTAGGACTTTTGTCTACTACGTTAGGGACATGATTCTAGGAAAAATAATTGTCTAGGCTAAATATACATCGTATGTATGTTGTGTAGTTCGTCGATTTTCTTGATTCTTAAAGCTTTTAATTAATTAAATCTGAGATCGTATCCAGGTTGTTAATTAATAAGGGTTAATTCAAATCCATGTTTTGTTTAACTAAACATAAGAGAAAATAGGTAAAGAAATTTACCACAACGAATGCTAAACTAATAAATTGGTTATTTTTAGTGTCGATGATCAACACAAGTTCAATAACGAAGGAGACTGGAAACCAAGATTTATTTCTATTGATTGTTAAATTCTCATTATTTTGTTTTTATTTATTTTTCAATTTCAATTTCTAATTAAATTATCTTTAATTCAAAATTACAAAACCCCCCTTTTATTGCGTAACTACTAACGTCTGAATTCCTCGTAGGAACCATCCCTACTTTCTACTTCTACATTAATTTGTGTTGTAGGAAGTTGGTTGTTTTTAATATTTGGTTGCAGGCGACAACGTTCACCATGTATGTTCTGGACATTATTGCAAGGTTCATTTTGGTTTTATAAGACATATTTTATATTTGATTTATGTATCAAATGTGGACAAAGAAGGTTATAGTTTTTTTTATTTAATGCTTATGTTGTACAACTGTTGTTTAATACAAAACATAATGGTATAACTTCTTATCATATGGTTTAGATAGAATATGTCTTGTCTCGAATTAGATATATGCTTCTTCGTAGCTTACCAAACAAATCATGAAAAGGAGAACCCTAATGAAGGATAAGTCATAAATGTTGTGGCATAAAAGTTTAAGCCACATTTCCAAAGCTAGGGTTAAGAGATTGATTAAGCTAAACAGTCTGCCAATTCTATATTTTGATGATGTGGAAATATATGTTGACTATTGTAGGGGTAAGTTGACTAAAATAAGGAAAAAAGGGTTAACTCATGCTTTTAGCTTGTTGAGTCTGATACATACGAATATAAGCAGACCTTATAAAGTTGCATTGCATAATTGAAGATATGTCCTGACATTTGTTGATGATTATTCCCGTTACAGTTAATATGTTCTTGATTAAGAAAAAGTATGAATTTCTTAATAAGTTCAAGATCTTTAAGACTGAAGTTTGAGAACCAATTGAAAAAATCAATCAAGATAGTCAGATCTAACCATAGAGGAGAGTATTATAGAAAACATGGTGTTTCAGTACATGAAAAGGTCTATTTGCCAAATATAAGGAATTAGTTGAAATAGTGACTCAGTTTATTATGCCAGTAGTCCTGAGTAAAATGGTGTATTGTCGAAAGATATAAACACACCCTAAAGAACATGAAGAAGTCAATGTAGAATAGGACTAACCTACCTAATTATCTGGAAAGGGTGAAAGTCTAGCCTTGCACACATTCATGTATGAGGTTACTCTATTAAGGTGCGTTTATATAATATTTATGAAAGCAAATTGTAAGCTCATTATATTCATTGTTGCTTAGTTGGATATCCTGACCACTATAAAGGCTACAGATTTTGATGTAGAGAAGAAGGGACCGAAATAGTGGAATAATAAACAACAAAGTTTCTGGTATACGATGTCTATAATAATGGTGAGATTTTTGACCCTTCGAATGACTGATACTACAACTATATTGTATCTACCACTTATACAATTAGGTCCTATGGATTTAGGTCTTAGTACCATTTTTGTACGAGAACAAAAACTCATACCTGAACATTTAGAGGTTCCTAAGGTATAAGAACTTATGCAGTTGTGTAGGTCCATTAGAGTGAGACAACAACCTGCTATTCCATCGGATTACATAGTCTATTTGGATGAACAAGACTATAATATTGGACATATTATGGATCCAGTCACTTTTACAGAAACTGTTTCTGGTCACCATATAGATTTGTGGTGGGATGTAATGAATGATGAGATGCAAACCATAAAGCATAATAAGGTATGGGAACTGGTTGACTTACCTTAACGTTGGAAATCCATTAGTTGTAAATGAGTTTGAAAGACCAAAAAGGATTTTAGGATAAATTTAAGCGGTTTAAGGCTCACTCAGTTGTCAAAGGTTCACTAAAAAAAGGTTTTGACTTTAATGTTACCTTCTCTTCTGTATCCTCGAAGGATACATTTCGAGTGATTGTGGTAATTGTAGTTCATTATGATATAAAGTTACATTAGATGGTTATCAAAACTTCTTTCTTGAATAAAGACATTTATGAAAAGGTCTATATGATACAACCTAAAGGATTTCAGGATCCAGATAGAGCTGATATAGTTTGTAAGCTAAGCAAATCAATATACATCATACCTCCCAGAAGTGGTATCTTATATTAAATGAGGTTTTGACCTCTTTACGCTTCATGGAAAATAAAGTTGAGCAATGCTTGTACTATAAGGTTACGGGGAGCACGATTATCTTCCTATTATTGTATGTGGATAATATCTTGCTTACATGAAATGAGTTGATCATATTGCATAAGGTTAAGCAACTTTTGGTGAAACATTTTAACATTAAAGTCCTTAGTAAAGCATCTTTTGTCCTAGGTATGCAGATTCAACAGGACAGATCTGAACACTCATTAGGCCTCTTACATAGTGCACACATTAAGTATGTATTACAAAGGTTTAATATGGTTGACTGTAAACTTGTTGTAGCACCAATCTGTGAGAGATTATCTTTAGCACAGTTTTCAAAGAATAAAGTAAGAGAGAGACCATAAGGAATGTTCCATGTTTTAGTACAGTTGGTAGCCTAATGTATGCCCAGGCGTGTACTAAACCTGACATTGCATTTACTATTGGACTATTAGGGTCCCTATTAAGTTAACTTAGGGATAGACTGCTAGAATGTAGCTGAACAAGTGTTGATACATTTAAAGGGAACCAAGGATTATATGTTAACATATAGAAGGGTCAACAATCTAAACCTCATAGGGTATACAGATTTTAATATTGCTATGTGTTTGGATGATCATAAGTCCACTTTAAGTTACTTTTTAAGTTAGCAAATGATACAATAACGTGAAAGAATGTCATGTAGATATGAGCGACTTCCTAGACCATGCATGTAGAGTTTGTAGCATGCTATGGGGATGCTTTATAGATGGTTTGATTCAGAAACATGGTTGATTCAGTAGCTAGACTCATTCAGTTGTATTGTGATAATCGTGTTGTTGTATTGTTTAATAACAATAATAAGAACATCACAAGGTCTAAGCATTTGGAGGTTAAATACTTGACGATAAAGAAGTTAATATAGAAAGGTGACATTAATATGGAGCATTTGAGGACTAAGGAAATGTTAACCGATCTTTTAACTAAAGGACTTCTCCTATATGTGTTTTAAAACATATATATAGTATGGGTGTAATGAAGTTTTTAGACATTGTTAGCTAGAGAACATTATGTTTTTTCTTTGTAAGATTATACATTTTGATGTATCATGACAGTATAGTGGTTCATCAATCAAGATGATCATCGTTTATCCTCAGTACTATGCGTTATCATACATAGTTATAATATATGTGAAATTATTAAGATTCGTGTTGATCTTAAGCATGTTAAAGGTCATTGGGTATATATACAGATTAACCTTATGCCTATGTCATGAGGACACATACAATTTAATATCTATATCCATGGATTTTAAAATGACATAGGGGATATAAGTATTCAATCCTATAAAGGTTCTTTAATGTAGTTTAGCATAAAGTGAGACAGTATAGAGGTTTTCTCTGAGCATTTTTGCATTCAGTGAGAGAAAATGAGATTTCTCTACTGTAGTTTAACATATACATTTTAGCATAAGATTTAGCGAAATCGAGACCTACAAATGATAAATATTAGATCACACAGATATCATTATAGTTTGTCACGCTCCATTTTCTCATTCATGTTAGTAAGGTATTAGATATTCGTAATTATATTGGACCTGTTTCACACATAACACATGTGTTTGACATCTTTCAGTATCGAAAGCCTTATGAGACGGAATGATGGACCTTTGTTATCTTTGGATCACATGTCTTTGTTTTTAAACTTGGTTAGCCATACAATATTATGACTTAACCGAATTTTCAAAATGTTTTTAACACTTGAATCAATAAGGAAATTAATTATTGTCCAAGGGGGAGAATGTTAGAAAATTTCCCATTTAATGGATAAAAATTAATTACATTTTCTTAGTTTTTAATAACTTATCGGTTATGTAAATTTGATCAAAATAAAGATAATAAAGTGACCCAATAAATGATCTAGAGTGATGGCCAAAATCTAAGAGAAAAATAGACTCCGATCACTGTGAATCGAACCTATATCGGATTTGTAATGGGAAAGCCTTATATAGATGCTATACATACAAGGTTAAGGTCTCCTGTAGCTACTGTAGCAAATTGTGAACGTTTGGATACTCTGACCCATTCAGAGGTTCACATATATAGAAAGGCCTTAACACATCCCCATAAGCAGATCCCATGAAGAAGGCAGAGGATTCGTGCTCGTTTCAGCCTCGAAAAGCTTGTTTGAAGTTATAAAATCGAAATCAGGTATTTTCGTATTTTTTGGTTTACGTCCTTTTCTCGTTCGATCTAGGACACATACTAAAGCTTATGATATGTGTTACAAAAAGGCTTTGGAAGCGAGTTACTCTCTAATTGGCAATTATCTGTCTTTTTACAATGATCTCTAAGTTATCTTGTGAGTAGTAAGATTTTCGTATTTGCTTAAAATGATGAGAGAGATAAGAGCTACAAGGTTTCTATAACCTTTTTGTTTTTATCCACCTAAATGCATTCTTTAAAAATTAGAAAACAAAAAATGAAAATGAAAATTTGAAGATAAAAACATAAAATTTTTAATATTAAACAAATTAGTACTAGTTCACAATTTTTCTTCTTATAAAAATAATTCTTAACATAATAAATTTTAGAAAAGATGACGATAAAGAAATTTAATTATTTCTCATAGTTTCTATATTAAGGTTCATTCAAAATTAACTATAAAATCAAAAGTGATTTTTCTCATATGTTAGGTTGAAATTAAGTATATAAGTTGATGAAAAAGTTAGTACTAGACATTTATACTCTGAAATTTGAATTATTTATTTTGAAAAATAAAGAATTTGATCAAATTGATAGTGTCATTCTATGAATATTATTGTAAAATAATCTCGTCGTGAAAATCATATATATAGTTGTTTTAACCAAAAAAAAATTAAAAACACATCTGTATAAATATAAATGATATTTAACCAAATTGCTCAACATAACCTTATGAAAATTGACTTATCAAGGTTACATTTGCAACTATTCAACATTACCAATTACTCTGATGGTTAACTAGTTGAAGTCTTAGATTTATTCCTTAAAAATCGGTCATCTTCCACTTCCACTTACACAAAGATCACACTATTCTAGCCAATGATTCAAAAACTCAATCGGTCAGTTTTCGTAAATTAATAAGTTCTTATAAACTAAAATAAATTATTTAATTTTCATTTAACAATTTATTTTTTAATTAAAATTTAAATTTTTTTATAAGTCAAAACAATCTCTTTCAATTATAGTTCAAATTCTTTAATCTTATTTAATCTTTAGTCGATCTTTTGACAATTTAATATATCAACTGAACTTTTTAAATTTTAAACCTTTTGTTTTACTGGTCTATCTTCTGGTGGGATTAGATAGAGGGATCCCCTATCTCCTTATTTATGCACTCTTGTAATGGAAGGCTTGTCAAGGCTAATAAGCAAGTTGATCTCATGCAATAGGAGATTCCAATTTCACTATAAATGTAGCGTTATCAACCTAACTCATCTAATGTATGCTAATGATCTCCTGCTTCTTTGTAGGATGGATCCTTACTCTATCAATCTCTTGATGAATGTCCTGAACATATTTGCAAAGTGGTTATATCTGAAGCTCAACATTGAGAAGAGTAGCCTCTACATATCAACAGATGCAAGTAAATAATTGAAGTAAGTAGAGTTGCTTGTCTAAATGCTCATTCAACATCTTTTTTCTACTTACATGTACCAATCACATCTTCTAAGCCGAAATATCATGACTGTTTGCCTCTCATCGAAAGGATTAAATCTAAAGTCAACGCTTGGCAGAATAGATTTCTATCTTATGCTACTAGACTTGGTCTTATTGTTTCACTCTTAAACAACTTACATCTACATTGGCTAGTCCATATTGCACTACCTAGGAAGGTTACTAAAGAGAGAGATAGAATTATGAAAGCATTTCTATTATCAGGCAGAATAGAGAATGTTAAAAATGTAAAGATTAAATGGAATGGGGTTACTACCCTAATGTAATTTAGAGGACTTGAGATCATTTCCATTACAACCTTACAAAAGGTTCTAATGCACAAAAGAATTTGAAGGCTCTATACAGATCAACAGGCACTATAGATTCAATAGATCCATGAATATTACCTCAAAAACACCAATTTCTCGCAGGATACTTGTTCGAGGGAGTTCTCTTAGGTTTTTAATCAAGTAATGGGACCAAGGAGCTTTATATATCCCTGTATTAAATATAGAATTGGTAATGGTGAAAAAACTTGATTTTGGCTTGATAATTGGCTAGACTCTAACCCTCTCATCCACAATTTGAAGATTCTTCATTTAAGGAATAGAATTCCTTTGAGTCTTAAAGTTTCCACTATGATCAGGAATGGTGCATGGAGTGGGAATTTAAGAGGATTTGGTTCTCTTATGAATCTTTTCCCTCAACTTAATGATATGGAGAATGAAGATATAATCACCTGGACTCTTAAACCAAGTGGTAAGTTCTCTATCAAAACCTATCATCTACTTTTCACCCATTACTCCATTGAAGCCCCCTGGTATAACCCTCTCTAGAGCCACTCCTTGAATCCTTAAACCTCCCTGATCACTTGGCTAACTATTAAAACAAACTCAAGACTAAGAGCCAATGACACGAAAATGTGGGCTTAACCTGTGTACTTTGTAAGATGGAAGTGGAAGATAGAGACTATCTTTTCTTCCCTTTTACATTCTCTAAAGTAGTATGGAGCAGGATCTTGCATATAATTTCACGTAACAACTATATATATGATTGAGAACAAAATTTAAACTAGGTCATTCGAAGCTTTAAGTAGAGAATATTAAATGCTATACTCTATAAAGTAGCTTTCACCACTACCATCTACATACTTTGAAAAGAGAGAAACAACAGAAGATTTAATAACTCAGAAGAAGGAAAGTACTAGCTAGTTGACAAAATTGTTAACCAGATTAGAGTAGCACTCATACTCTTTCTCCTGACATGCTACCTAGATGGAAATTTGAACTTGCTAATATGCTGATTTTGAATTATTCCCCATAATGTAGCTCCTCTTTTCTATATTTAGCTATAGTGCTTATATACAAACTAGCAACCTAGAAATCATCGTTAAAAAAACATTTTTTTAAAAAAAATCTAGATCAAATGTCAAAAGTAATGATAAGGATATAGGAGGCGACTAACCTTTAGAGATAAGGCACATAAAAGAAGAGCATTAGAGTCGTTTTCATGCAAGTACTTTCATGTCAACGTGAATGATCACCACCCAAATAATCAACCACTTATTTGACGAGATCATTTAGAACTAACGTGAAAAACATTATATATACTCCAAATGAGGTCAACTTTGGTTTACTCTTGTTCTAGTTGGTTAGGTTTCTAATCATGGAGCACCATCATAGCTTGTCCGGAAATGATATTCCGAGAGATTTTTGCACCGAAAGAGACCGAATTCACGACAAGTTAAGCTCTGTGGATGGACCACCAACGGATACTTTTGCAGCGACGCGTCACTGCACGCCTACTATATATGTACCTATCAATTTGAAACCGGTCGAGCTTTTCATGTATATTATTTCAAATGTTGGAAGTTGTTAGATTATTACAACGCTAGAATGTACAAGTATATTTCGATAACTTTGGTTGGTTATTCATGCCATTGCCATCAAACAGCTGAAACCTTTCTAGCACTTAGGAAGAAGGTAAACGAAGAATGACTACTACATTAATTTGTTCACTTAAAACAAAAAGTCCAACCAGTAGAGCCTTAAGAAACTTAAGATATAGATTGAAACGCACTTGTCTGTGTGAGATTAAAAAGGAGGCTTCCTGAAAAATTGTTCGTCATGCTCATAGATGATTGCCCTTGTCCTTAGTTCCATATTCTATATTTCAGAGGCTGAAGAGAACCGAAGTTGACTACACTTTTCCCGAAAATTTGGTATCCCAAAAGATAGACTTGATTTTAGTGGCTATTTTGGTAGGTGCTAATCAATTTTCTCATAAAACTAGTTATAAACAGAGAGAGAGAGAGAGAGAGAGAGAGAGATCCATCAAACACTTTACGTCTAGTGTTAGAAATAACAACATTTTAAACATTAACTTATCCTATTATAATGCCTTCTATGTTTGTAATATGCATATGACAAACATAGATGTAGTTTAACAAAAGATGTACAACCAAGGTTTTATTTCTTTTGGTATTTTATAATTTCCATGTCCTTTATGTACTTAATACATTCATATCAGTCACAATTATTATAATAATCATATATAATGTCAGTATCTTCCTCATATAAAACATTGAACATAGCGCGTATTACTCAAAAGGAAACCGTAACCTTTTTGGGGTGATTACGTCCCATTGGTGCTTAGTTCTATTCCATCTGAAGAAGTCGGTGCTGTTGACTAATACATTGTAGTTAGTGGATACGTTGTAGAGGTCCTTCTTTGAATTATAGAGATAGTATAGACGAAAACGTGAGTAATAACCTTGTTGACCATCATCTCTATGCCCCCCATACGCCCCAGTACATGTTCCACCAATGGGCACAAGGACTGAAGATTTGTTACCCGCAGGAACAATAGTAGTTTCGGTTCCTGGGAACATAAATGCACGAAAACATCTAACTACGACCCAGCCATTTTTGCTAGTTTCTTCGTTGTTTATAAACAAATGGGTAGCTGTGCTGGACTCCCATAATGTGAAGGTTGATAGAGTGACAAAGACAATGGCTACCTTAAGACTACTGTTCATGGCTAAAATTTGAAGTGCTTGTGCATAGGATGATAGGATGTTTCAAGGTCTGCTGGTTTATTTATAGTGGCAGATGGGTTACTTCCTAAACCGCAAGTGGCATTAATGTATTTTATTACTTCAGGAGGTACTTGCTTTAATGAGTTATTTATTATTCCATCGGTTACCAGAATGAATTATTACCAGCAGGTGACATAAATTGTAAGCTGATATAATATCTGTACAGGAAACTTTCGTACTGACCCTTTGTCTGGTACTCTCCACGAAAAGGAAAAAGAAAACCAGTTCGTCGTGTTGTTCCAGCTTCTTGTTGTTATTGACATAGGCATGTTAGCTGCTATTGGTGAGTGAGGACATTAAGAAATTGGAAGCAATTCGTAAGCTTATTGTTGAATTCATTTGTTGGCAAGAACATTCAATTCAGTTTTTTCGTACATGACTTACCCAATTAAAATGCTTCAAAAAAATTTCTATTAATTCAGAAAATTTATTTTGCTTCGATTTCAAAAGATTAATTCTTGAGTTTAAAAGTTATGTAGCAATTAAAAGTCAAACTACTACTAGTAATTTAGTATAGATCTCAATATCATTGTTTTGGTTATATATCACATGTTCTTATTTGCATCAAAACAATGAAAAACATAATCCCAAAATGTTTAGTTAAAGTGTCCAAGTAGCTTTGGTAGTCTGTTATTTTTAAAAATGTTTTTGTAAAGTTGTCTAACAGTTTATGAGGAAGATTACTCAAAAGAGACCATCCTCACCAAATGCTTGTCCTTATCCATTCTCTCCTTACATTGTTATAGCACAGCCAAATTACATAAATGATAGAGTAATTTTACTAAAATAAATTCTTAAATAAAAAATAATCATCTTTTCGGTGGGCACAACTTGAAAGTTCTTGTATTTCAATGGGGCAAATGCGCTTGCCTCATTCCATGCAATTGATGACATTTCACACCTGGCTATCCTTTAGCTGTCAAATACAGAAGGAACATTCAGTACCTTTGTGCATAAAAATGAAACTTTATTTAATTAACTTGGAGGATTAGTAATCTGTACCTAAACCTTATCTAATTGGATGCTCTAGTTAT
>JANZLF010000221.1:9906795-9928250 GCA_026546835.1 Erythroxylum foetidum | reverse complement strand
AAGGCAAGTTGAGAAGTAAATGCACAAGGGTGACTTTGGTTTTCTTATAATATAATATGTTATAGATAGAATTGTGACCGTTAATGTCAACACGTGTTTTCATTAGCAAAGTGATATCAAAGCTAGCTATACATCCATGGCGTGCCTGGTTCGAATCCCAACGTTGGAAATCTATGCCTTGACAACGAGTTCAACTTGTAAGTAGCAGAAGCGTGGTGGGTGTATAGATACAATTGGGACCGTTAATGTCAACACGTGTTTTCATTAGCAAAGTCTCGTCAATATATCTCTTTTCTTATATTAGTATTTAGAAATGGCCTTACTATTATATTAGCAACTCAGTTATATAATGACTGGATACATGTACAACCCTTTATTATTCAAGAATTATTAGAACAGAATGAACAATGGATTTTAGACAAATATGGACTTGATAGACCTAGCAAATATCAAAAATTAGACAAACCCTAAAAATGTCTTCACATTATTATCATTATTATAATTGTTCTATCAGTAACCAATCTAATTGTTGTATATGCTAACAATTAGAAAAATAGATAGAAGATCTAGAACATATAAAGCATCAACATTTTATTAATATTCAATATTGGACAAATCAATACAATTATTTTAGAACCTTGATAACAAATCTTCAACCATTACAACCAATCCAAGATAATTTAAACGTATATTGAAAAAACTCATACAGATGACTTAACAATATGATGAACATTATTCTCATGTTATTAAACAAAATACTTTATATATCGAACAAACACTAGTAACTGCTTCTAATCAAGATGATATATCTCATAGATTTTATGTTATTTTTTACTTTCAATCATTATAACAATTAAATAAAATGAAACGAACATAATTTCTTGATGAAATTCAAAAACTTATAGACTAATCTTTTGTTTTCTTTGACTCAGATATGAATTCTAGTTACTTTGAACTAAAAAGATATTTGAACAATGCAATCAAAGATACTTATAAAAGAGAAGAAAAGTTGGATGCAATGATTGCTAGATATGTTTCACAAAATAAACATGCTCACAACAGTCTGGATGCTCGACGTTATAGAGAAATGTATGAAACTACTGGAATGATAAAAATGGATGTGAATCTTAAATCACTAGTACTTGAAACTAGAAAGTTTTATGAAAATTGTATTAAGCAACTTATCGATTAAAGATCTTTTGAACTTTTTCTAATTAATAAAATTCAATAATTATGCATTACTTTGACTTCAAATCCAATCTTAAGCATCAAATTAAAAATAGTTGTGAAAACCAAAAATAATAACAATAAGTAGACCATGGAAACTATAAAAAAACGAAACTCCAATAGAATATACAGAACCAATAAATATTGAGTCTTTAGAAACAGTTGAACAAAATATAAAAGGCCAGCTATTAGAAATTACACAACTAGTTCAGAAACTAACTTTGCAACCTAATGAACAAATTAATCAAATAACTGATAAAAATGAAATTATTTTTGGATATGAATCCAATGATGATATATATATGGAAGAAGAAAACCCTGAAAGTAGTAAAAGTAAAGCTGAAAAACTCGAACAATCACAAAAACGAAAATATTGTCCATTTATTGATACTGAATTTATAAATAAACACGGCTATTATCAAAAAGGTAGTAAATTAAAGAAATATCCAT
This sequence comes from Erythroxylum foetidum, assembly GCA_026546835.1. Classification (NCBI taxonomy): domain Eukaryota; kingdom Viridiplantae; phylum Streptophyta; class Magnoliopsida; order Malpighiales; family Erythroxylaceae; genus Erythroxylum; species Erythroxylum foetidum. Next base: position 9,926,573 of record JANZLF010000221.1, on the reverse strand, counting down.
CATAATATACACCCAAACATATTTCTATAGGATTAGAAAGTACACTCAATATTGATTGTGTAACAAATCCCATAGAAATAATTCTAGATTGGTCAAATAAAATGCAGTTATTATTACAAATTGATAAACCTTTTGGAGATATAATGAATAAACATTCATTATGGAATTTTATCATATACAAAACTACAGAAATAGCACAATGATTTTTATTAGAATATGAAGAAGCTTTACAACGAACATCCCATTTTCAAGAAGCAACTACTGATAGTTTAACATTTTACGCAATCGCTACTGAAATATATAAAGAATTTATCGAGAAAGATATCAAGTATCATAGAAATGAAGCAGCAGAAGTTGATAGAAAAAGAGCCCTATGGCATCTCAAGAACCTTCAAATTTGTGACCTATGTTATTTAGAACATTATATCTGTGAATTTAAATGATTTTATTACCTTCTATCAAGGGAAGAAAAAGAAATGTATATACAGATCTTTATACAAAAATTACCCTATCCCATGAACTAAAAAGTTGAAGATATATTTCAGAAAAAACGAAAGAAATCACAAATAGTTTATAATTTAGGAGGTGCTATATTAATCACACAAGAAATATTAGCAGAACACTACTTAGAAACTAAACTTAGAAAAACATTAAAACATAAAAACTTTCAACCTTGCTGTTCTAAAAATGCAGAAGTGCCACAACAATATGGTTGTGAGGCAAAAAAATAGACATAAGTCTAAAACAAAATACTATAAAAAACATAGATTTACACCCATCGTATAGATGGAAAAGATATCCCACTCATTATTATAAACAAAGACCTTTTAAACCTTATAAAAAACATTTTAGAACAAGAAAATATAGACAATTTAAACCTAAAAGACAAGATTGTCCACAGAAAAAGAAAAATTGCCGATGTTGGTTATGTAAAGAAGGACATTATGCAAATACATGTCCAAAACGTAAAAATCCAAAATATACAAAAAAAACTTAATATTTTACAATTAGCCAATTTAGAAGAATTAGAACCTATAGAATCTGAATATAATACTGATTATACAATCTCCTCTATTTATAAATATGAGTCTTATATAGAAAACTCAAAATCCTCAGTTGAATCTAAACACAACTTTTATTTATGTGATAATTCAAAATAAAAAAGTTAATTTATATATAGACACTGGAGCTACAATTTGTATTGCTTCTAAACAATTATTAACATGGAAAAAATTAGAAAAAACCATTACAAATAAGAATAGCATATGGAAGTTTTAAATATATATGGTATGTAAGTTACTATAATAATCTTGTGATAGAAAACTTTACATTTTCAGTACCTTCAATATATCAACAAGAATCGGGATTACCATTAATATTAGGAAATAATTTTTTAAAATTGTATAATCCTTTCTGTCAATATTTACATTACATTACTTTAAGAAAATCTATAATCAAAACTTTAAATCAAAAATCAATTATTCTCAAAATTCCTATTTATCATACGACCTATTATCAAAAATTACAAGAAATCACTCATAAATTAGACCATCTTCACTTCTATCTTCTAAATAATATGTCTATCCAGTTGGAAATAGAAACTTTATTAAAAATGTTTGTAGTGAAAATCCTTTAGATCCCATAAAAAATCATAATAAACAGCTTATAGAAATAAAACTTAAAAGATCCCACTCAAGAAATAGACATTCAAAATAATATAACTTATTCTCAACAAGATGTTCCTGAATTTACTACTGAATGTGCAGATTTACTTACTAAACAATTAATTACAGCCAGTACAAGTAAACATTCAGCACCTACTTTTTATGTAAATAATTCCGCTGAACAAAAAAGAGGTAAAAGAAGAATGGTTATCAATTATAAAAAAATAAATGAAGCAACCATAGGAGATGCATATAAATTTTCACGAAAAGATTATATTACTTTAAATACTTTTACCTGTCCTCCACAAAACATTATCAATGGAATGTTTTACCTTTTGGGTTAAAACAAGCCCCTAGCATATATCAATATTTTATGGATAATAACTTAGCAGGACTAGAAGAATTTACCTTTGTATACATTGATGATATAATTATTTATTCTAATTAGGATAAAAATGATCATTTAAAAAAGGTCAAAATAGTTCTTCAACATTGTAGTGAAAAAGGACTAATTTTGAGTAAAAAGAAAGCACATATTGGACAACAAACTATATAATATTTAGGCATTGAATTTCAACACAATGGCTATTTAAAATTACAACCTAATATATTGAAAAAATTGATAGACTTTCCAGATCAGTTATTAATCGAACTCATGTACAACAGGTCTTTTGAATTATATGTCTGACCAAGGTTTCTTGAAGGATCTTGCAAAAGAAAGAAAATTATTGCAGCAAAAATGCAATACAAAATCTCAATGGTCTTGGAATGATAAAGATACCAATGTTGTGAGGAAACTCAAAGCATTATGTACACATTTATCCGTACTATATAATTATCTACCAAAGGATAAACTCCTTGTGCAAATAGATGCAAGTATGGATACATCGGCAGGGTTCCTTTTGGCAAAACCACCCAATCAAAGCAAATATCTTTTATGCAAATATATCAATGGGACATTTACTTCCCCAGAATGCAGATATCCGATACATGAAAAAGAGACCTTAGCTTGTCTCAAACAATTGAGAGAATGGAGAATAGATGTCTTACTAGTCAAATTTATTATTCAAACGGATTTCACTTGTCTTCGTGGCTTTCCAAAATATATTATAAAAGCTAATTATAATCAAGGTTGATTGATCAAACGGCAATTGGAATTTAATCAATATCAGTTTGAGATACATTATATCAAATCTTCTGACAATTTTTTTCCAGATATATTAACCAGAGAATGGAAACAATAATTCAAAATCTCGAAGAAGCACTTGCACAAAAAGAAGTAGTAGACCTAGTCAATCAATAGCAAATTCTTGGAGCCATTACTAGAGATATCAACCAACTCAAAACGACAATCCAAGTTTTGAACCAAAACACCAAAGAGCAAACCATAGCCCCTAATGAAGCTACCTCTGTACCCATACCTACACCTTCAGTCACTATTCCTACACCCATAACTCCACAACAAATTATTTAAACACAACCACCACCAACTCAGAAGCAAGTAGATGAGACTGAAGCAAAAACTTATGTCATCTACAATGAACCCATGGCCAGACTTTATGATGCATGACATAAAGCAGCCATTCATCTAACCGGAAAATCAGGTATTTTACATAAAAGTTTTACATCTAGGATAGAAGCCGAAAAAGCTCTTGCAGATTATAGACAACAAAATCCGGGGTTAAGACCTCAATACAAGCAAGTATTAGAGACACCTACCTCTACCTCCAAAAGGTAATCTTTAGGCAAACCAATTAATTTGGATCGGATCAATGCTATACCCACCAAAACCTTACAAATTGAATCCATAAAGTTAACTTCAAAAATGTTCTATGACTGTTTTTAGAATATAAACAATTGGACTGAGGCCCTCAAAGTCCAACAGTATTATCCATTGAACTGAGGAAAGTATGGACCTTCTTCTAGAAGCAAAACCATTGACAACTTATCTCCTCTTCCAAAGTGGACTCGTTGATACACTTTATTTAACCAATCTTCATATTCTTTCTGAATTTTCACTGGATTTACCCAAGCTATCCGAAACTACAAAGATCATTTTGCAAAAAAATAGAGAAATATATATCAAAATTTGGAGCAGTTATCCTATTTTTAAGGAAAACACTTCAATCAAGGATGTAGACATAATGTTTCCCAGAATTACATTTATCACCATTGGAATTAGCAATGGTATACACCTCCTAATCACTCTTTTGACTGGGAAACCATTAATCAATTTAACTTGCAATGCCAGTCTTTATCCAAGCTACACGCATCAATGCAGAATCAACAATCAAAATCAATTACAAAGGAGTTTTTATCTTATTTTAATAAAAAACGTATATTGAAAAAACTGATACAGATGACTTATCAATATGATGAACATTATTCAAAATACTTTATATATCGAACAAAAACTAGTAACTCCTTCTAATCAAGATGATATATCTCATAGATTTTATGTTATTTTTTACTTTCAATCATTACAACAATTAAATAAAATGAAACGAAAAGAATTTCTTGATGAAATTCAACAACTTATAGACTAATCTTTTCTTTTCTATGACTCATATATGAATTCCAGTTACTTTGAATGAAAAAGATATTTGAACAATGCAATCAAAGATACTTATAAAAGAGAAGAAAAGTTGGATGCAATGATTGCTAGATATATTGCACAGAATGAACATGCTCACAACAGTTTGGATGCTCAATGTTAACTACTGGAATGATAAAAATGGCTATGAATCTTAAATCACTAGTACTTGAAACTAGAAAGATTTATGAAAATTGTATGACTTGAAATCCACTCTTAAGCATCAAATTAAAAATAGTTATGAAATTGCAGAAAATCATAAATTTTGGATTAAAAAATATGAAGCCAAATTAGAAAAAGCTCGTCAAACTCAATTTCAATTAACTCAAAATTTGTATATCATGAATAATATACAAAATCTTAAACGTGATATTAGGGATATTTCAAAATTAATCTATTAATAATAATCATGCATCATTCTCATTTACTCGTAATTTCCATTTCTTATAATTTACCAATTGTGCTTTTTCCATTTCCATCATTATGCTTTTCATTTTAGTTACATTTTTTACTTATTATCCTCGTCGATATATCTCTTTTCTTATAGATTAGCAACTCAGTTATATAATGATTGGATACATGTACAACCCTTTATTATTCAAGAATTATTAGAACAGAATGAACAATAGATTTTAGATAAATATGGACTTGATAGACCTAGCAAATATCAAAAATTAGACAAACCCTAAAAATGTCTTCACATTATTATAATTGTTCTATCTGTAACCAATCTAATTATTATATATGCCAACAATTAGAAAAACAGATAGAAGATCTAGAACATATGAAGTATCAACATTTTATTAATATTCAAATCAATACAATTATTTTAGAACCCTGATAACAAATCTTCAACCTTTATAACCAATCCAACATAATTTAAATTTTGAAAGACAAATGCGCCAGTTTTATACCCAACGGTTAAATCATTTATGAAAGAATCCTCTTAGATCATAAAATACATAATCTTTGGCATCGCTATGACTGAGGAAATTATATTACAAATATTTTAGACGTAGATAATTTAGAACTATATGAAGCATAAGGAACTTTCCATATTAATACTCTTTTATCAAACGACAAATTGCTAAAACACAATTAAATCTAAAAACAGGACAAGATATTCATAAACCCATAATTAATTTTTGAATCGTAAAAATATTATTTATTTTGGAAAATTAATTCATGAAACCCCTGTACGAATAGATCAATGTAATGGACATATACGAATTAATCTCATTGATCAAGAACAAATAGCTAAACACTTACAAAAGATTCGTTTAGAAAAACGAGTCAAAATAGGATATATTCACCTCTCAACTATTCAAATATTATTAAAATATACTTTTCAAGGAATTGACTCACCTATAAGAATGGCTACGCATGGCAAATTTAAACGATCAAATTATTGGCATTATGAATGGAAATTTAGCGTATGGAAAAATAAAATTATTAAAACTAAGCATACCTTTAAAATCACATAATTTAAATGACACTATAACAATAGCATACAAATTCTATAAAGAATGATTTCAGGACAATTTTCTTTTTCAATCACATATCAAATCAGTTTATGCTTTAACAAATTCTCATCACAGTATTGAATTCAAAAATACAGAGAAAAATTTACATTGATCAACTCTTTAATGACGTTGCAACAAATTTTAAAACAAACTTAAGTATCCTATCCAACTCAACCATTCCATTAATAAATGTTAGAGTTAATACAAGAACCTCAATTTTCGTCACTAAACTTCAAATTCAACAAATAAAAAAACCTAGAAAACGCCCTCAATTTTATTATATATACGTATAATATATATATATATATATATATATATATTGTGTATATTAGCAAACTTGTGATTACAAAGTTTTTGATTGTGTCAAATAATTTCTAACTTTATTTTGAATCATTTTTTTTCTTTTTTTCCTTTTGCCTTATTTCTAAATACTAGGCACATGTGCAGCAATATAAATTAATATATAAAATTAAAAAATGTGTAATTAAAATTATAAGAAAATTTTAAAATTTTTTAATTAAATGTATTTTATAATTAAATTTTAAAATGTAATTAATTTATATAATATGTAGTATATGAATATAATATATTCATTTTATATATATATATTTGTGTAACTATTATTTTTATTTTTTATTTTTTTGACACATCCTATAATTTTGAATTTCATTATATATATTTATATATTATTCTTTTTTATATATATACTGTACATGCATGAAATATATGGTTATGTACTATTTACGTCTGAATTTGTGAAAATGAATTTAAGTGAATTTAAGGATATGAAATGAGGAGTTGGTGAAGTTGTGGAAGATAAGTAACCCCTGGTTTGGAATATGGGAAAGTTTACGCAGTTGATGAAAAATATTAAATAAAAACATATATTATATACATATTATATAATAACAAAAATAATATCTACATAAATATATAAAATAAATTAAACATGTAAAAAGTACCAAGTGATTAATATTCATTCAGTTAGATAGAACTTACCTGTCCGGTATTCTCCAAGAGACCTTTGTAAACATGTCCAAACTGCCCTTCACCTAACAGGCAATCTTGTCTAAAATTCTTTGTCGCTGCGGCTCCCGAAATGTAAATGTTTGTGTTGCAATATTAGAATAAGAACTAAAAGGTAAGCTAAAACCCTCAAACTTCATAATGAACCCAGTTCAAAAAGGCAGAGAAAACAGAACATACCAGCAATCTTGTACTAATATACTCACAAAAAAACCATAATTCAACACAAGGAACAATCAATCGCACAGTCAAAAAGAGAAGAAACATAAAAAGATTCCCAAAAATCATTCGCCAAGAATTGTTTTGAGAAAAAAAGAAAAAGGAAACTTACTAGAGTTAACACACCCATCCATATCAAATCCAACCAAATCAAAGTCGAGCTACAAGCCTCAAACTTTACTGCAATACTTGAAAAAAAAACCCACCCAACCCCAGGAAAAAAAATAAGCTTATAATTGCAATAAGTTTGAAACTTTATCAATCACCCATCCAAAGAAAAAGCAAAAAAAGAAGAAAAATTTACTGATACAATTCACTATCAAGCGACTCACTTTACTTTCTCCTTTAGCTTTCTCTCTCTAGGATCTTTAGTGGCCATTGAAGGGAGAGATTGAGAGACTGACCACCAAAGATTAAATTAGGTTACTCACTTGAATAGAGACAGAGCAAACCTCCACTAGTAATCACAATTGCAAACCAAAAGATTAGCAGTTTGACAAAAACCAAATGAGTGAAACTTTGTTCTTCTGAAAACAACAACTCAAGAATGAATGACTTCTCAAATTCAAGTACCTGAGGCAAGCCTATGAAAACAGTTGGTTCTGGACATCAGTACAACTTGGAAAGGTATGATAGAGTTTTCTCTAGTGGTGAGTACCAAGTTTAACTAGTGGTGGGTACCAAGTATTAAAAGCATTTATGGTCTTCATCAACCTAAAATTAAGCAAGGAATTCAAAGAATAAGAAGCCAAGTTTCAACCTATAAAAGCAACATTAAAACAAGTTTCTCCATACGAGAGGTCAGTTCATGTTTTATTAACATATTCAAAAAGATTGATGCTTGTATAATATGGATTTGCCAGTTGGTATGAACAAACCAAACGAATTCACGAATTCACCAGTTGAGATCAATCATCAAACAATTGCTATGCATAATCACCATAAGGTACATTATTCCATAATATTGATTCAATAAATATTCAAACAGATACTATCTTGATATATTCCAATGCTGGACAATGGAAGGTCATCATGTAGAGAATGTATGTCATACATGTGTTTCACGCTTTCCAGTTTTAAAACAGGCAAAAACATGTGATGGTTAAGAAACCATTGCAAATTTTACTTCAAGGAGAAGAACCTCTCAAATGGACACAGGTGAAATTTACAAAGTAAAATGCAAAACAGAAAGAAATGAAATAGCAGAAAATTGAATCATATAATTTCAAAAATTTCTGCTCCAACTTCAGCAATTTTTGTATTTTATTAAATAACCATTAGATAATTAAAATGTGTATGGGGCACTTTACAGCTGTTTCTGAGTTTGTCTCAGCAAATTGCTCCAGCTTTGCAGGTGTGACAACAGAAAATCAAGTACCATAATGCCCAGCTGTAGGTACGCTGCCTGAACGCAGCCCACCAAAAGGATTCAAACCAGCATATTCAACAAGAAAACAAGCATCAATTCCAATGCTTCATAAAAATCCCCAACCTGTACACAAGCATGCAGCCACTGTCAACTAATTAAAAAAAAAAATTCAACAGCTCCAAACCCAGCAAATTCTCTTTGGTGCTGGGGTATATTTCAGAAAGGCCCATGTGGAATCAATTTGGATTTTGTGTCTTTATTGTTTATTTATGAATATGGATTCACTTTCAAATTTTTCTTCAATAAAATTTCAATTATGCTTAAGAAAAGTAATCAATGGAAAATGGAAAAACTTTGAGTTCAGATCACAAACCATCAGTTTTGTTTGATCATAATAATAAGGCCTTGACAAACAATCTATTTAGTAGAAACCTCTAAACCAAATTCTTACAAGAGGGGACCCTTCTCAAACATCAATAATACACTCTACACAAGACATTGATACATTATAAATAAGTATAAAATAGGAAAAACAAATGGCAGTTTTCAAAAATAAATACAAGCTATCGCTACTTTTTATTCAATGCAGAAAAATATCCAACCAAAATATAGAAATAAAAAAAAAAACATACTCTGCAGAGCAAAATCTCCCGTGGAAACTTTTCCTTGAATTGCAACATCTCCCAATTCAGATTTCCTTGCTTCAGACTGCATAGTCAGGCAACAAAATCATAAGTTAATTTAGCATCAGGAAAATCCTTCAGTGTGAAACTTTGCTCAGACAGAGATTTGAAGCTTGCAGCAATAAAAGTTGTCTGACATAAATAATTTCTATAGAATACATTGGTAGACTACTGATCGCTTCTGCCCTCTCCAAGTAAGAAGGGAAAAAGGTTCATGTAACTGAAAAGTAATTTAAGCTGTTAAAATTGTCCATATAATTCCCTTTGACAGCTAAAACAAAGAGAGAAGTCAATTCCTTGTCTCATATAGAAATATATGAAGCCAGAAAATGAGTCAATAATTAAGGATTATCCTTAATTAAGTTTTTCTCATATATAACCAGTAAAGACATATGGACAAGAGAAACTAATGTAGTGAAATCCATGGAATGTATTGCCAGAACCCACTATTTTCAAACTACAATTCTGTTGATTTAACACAAAGATGATGCTGTCATCTTAACAAAAGCTAACAAGTTAATCTGAGAAGGTTCATCTAAAAATGTGAGAACAGACTCAACCAACTCAATTGAAGTGCAGGTTTTTCGAACTTTTCTATGCCATTTACATTACAAAAATAGAAAAAGGTTCACAGCTGGAACATAAACATGGCACCCTTTTACAGGCAGTAAAAAGAATCTTTGAAATGGTAAAAGGCTACCTCCCATTTTTCAAGTTAACATCCAAACCCAGCAAATTAGTATATATAAGCCTTTTAACCAGCTGGATGGTGGAAGGCTTCCGGCACTGCTGCAACTTCTGCAGTCAAGTCCACAAAAGTAAAAAATCTATTTCTCCTATTTATGGCCTATAATAGAATAAAAATGCAGCTGATTAACAAACTTCAGAAGCACATGAACAAGATTACCTCTTTCCACCACGTCATATGTGTAAGATCTTTCTCATTCAGCACATTATTCAATGTTTTAACCTTCTTGGTTGCTCTTGAATTTCCTTTCAAATTTTTCTGATCTTTGAAGTAATAGGTCCGGTGAACATTTCTTCTGATGCTATTAGTGAATAAGAACTCGTAAAGTAGATGAAAATACGTAAAATAAATGCTATGAATCAGGTGAAAAGCACTAACATTGCAATTTCAGGTTGACAAAGATATTTAGAAAATAATCAAATACAAAAGCACATCTGCATCCCTCACAATAACTGTGAAAATGCAACCCGATATTACTTAGAAGAAAATGCCAAAGACTTCTCCAACAAAGAAATAGTTCAGCACAAACGGAGAAGGAAAAAACTTGCGTCTAACGAATAATGTATGGTAAAATTTAAACTTCACAATGTACCCTTCTGCTCCATAACACGACTCCTTAACTATCAAGCATAAAAAAAAAAAAAGAGGTAGAGCAGAGGTGGAAATTACGTTGGTGGTGGTGAAGACCCAAAAGAGGAGACATTGCGATAAAGGGAAAGGAGGGGAAGAGCAGAGTTTTGCTGCTGGCTGGAGGCTTCACCAACGGCAAGAAAGTGACGTTACGCTGCTTGTTGAGGGAGACGGTTGAGGGAGACGGCGGTGAGCTGCAGGATAGGACGGCGGTGAGCTGCAGGATAGGGCTAAACTTGGACAACGCGACCTTTTGTTTGGGAGACAGGAACATAATGCCCCTTGTCCTACGATTTTGAGGTAAACAAAAATTTTTTTCTCTATTGACTAGGGCAGATGACAAAAAGAGGAAGACAGCAATCAAACAGCTTCAGATGACAAGATTTTAATGTTATGTGATCCATCCTCGGTGATAGGGATGACAACTAAACATTATGTTAGGCTAGTCTATGTCGTGTCACTACCTCTGTGAGTTGCCGCCGGCAAGTTTGTTTATTATTATTTTTTACCATGAGGTATTTTAGGTAGATCTTAATTATGAGAAGACACTTTTAAATTATTCTATATTTAGATTAATCCCCGCTCGAATCAGATAGGTCCTTTACGAAAAATAAAATTTTGACCTTAAATTTTTAACGACTGCACATATAAAAAAGGTTCAAACCTACAACCTTACTTAAACTAAAAAAGTCTCTTACCAACTCACCTGTGCTCTGGAGTTGGCATGTTTGTTTATTAATAGGCAGGAATGCCGATGCTTAGAGCATGGAATCTTCAAGGCCTAGCTGCATTGCAAGCACGCACAGTAGACTCGAGGCCCGAAAAAGAATGGTTCCATATTTCTATTAGCATTTTAGGTCATTATTAGGTGTTATATCATATAAGTTTCTTTTTCACAATTAACAAAGTAAAAATTGTTTTTTCAGTCATATATTATGCAAATTTACGATACAAATCTATATTCTGATGTTGTTCTGAAAAGTTCACTATGATATTTGTTCTTCTGTGTGACACTTCGCAAAGTAAATTTTTGCTTGGATATGAGAATGCTTAACTGCTACACTCGTCTCGTCACTTACTCTCAATTTTGCATCTCTGATGATTTCAAGTTTTTGGTACAACAAAGTTTAGCATTTGTCTGTATATGTCATCACTGTGAACTGTAAGTAATTGTATAAAATATTATATTCTTGTAGCTATAGCACCATAGTATTTATTTCAGTTGTCTAACTTTGTCCACACATCATAGGCTGGCTAGTAAGACAAAATATGACCAATACTGACTCAAATAAATTAAGCTTACTGCACGGATAATAAACTAAACACATAATTACATGGTTAATTATTTGTAATCATTTTATTCAATAAAATTTTAATTTTATAAAAATATTTTTTCTACTACATATAATAAGATTGCCCATAAATGATCACTAATAATTCATCACAAAATATTTTCTGTAAATTAGTTGTAACTTGCTAGTAAGTCAATGTATATCTCGTGTGTGAAACTATTGTCCTTGGAGTTATTTGCAACCGAGGCTATGAAGTTTCTGTAGATTCTAACCACCGTCCGCATGGTTCTTGGTGGAAAGCTTGCCAATATATATTGATGTACCAGAAAAGGATAAACAAACACAATTCTAATCTAAAAATTATAAGGAAAATTTTCATTGGTAAAGAGCTCTGTTAATCTCTTTAGAGTTGTTTAAATAGATCTACATAAACACTAATTCATCTTAAGAATAATTCTAAACAAAATAGGAAACTCTAATTCATCTTAGAAAGACTTCTAAAAGAAATTAAAAAAACTCTAATTTATCTTAGAAAGAATTAAAAGAAACTAAGAAACTCTAGTTTATCTTAGAAATATTTCTAGAGAAAAAAGAAAGGAATCAAAGAGATTGAGTAAAATTTGAAATAAGAAACAAATAAAATAAAATAGAAAATTATTCAAAAATCTTACAAAGAATGATGTTAGATAAGACGTAATCATGTGTAGTTCAATATTTCATTCTGTCTACTTAGAAAGAAATGCAAAGAAAGATATTGGATAAGACGTTAGCATGTGCTATTCAATATAAGGATACTGGATAAAGTGAGATCACTTACTATTAAATATCTTATTTTGTTAAAGAACTCAAATGCTTCATTTTGTCAAAGAACTTGACCTTGAATTATTGTCAACATATCCAAGCTTCGTATAATGAAAATAAGGTGAGAGATCAACATCATTGAAAGTTGGAGAAATATCGCCTATCTATGAAGGTAGTTCATAACAAAGACATTATCATTAATTTTCTTTTTAATTCTAAACAAACTATATTTCTTTTGTTATAGTTTATGAAGACTTCCAACATTTCGATTCTTTCTCAAGAAAACCATAACTTCATTTTAACATTAAACAGTTGAGCTATTATATGCCGACCAACCTAAATCCCAACTTTTTGGTTTGTCACAATATATGCATCTTACCAAATTACCCAAAGTCCTATTTGCCACCTCCATCATCATTTTATGGGAGTGTAGTGCTACGATACTTAAGAAAATAATCAAATAACCCTTAAAAGGTCCTCCAAAAGTGGCTCAAAAACTTGGTGCCATGATCACAAGTAACATGTTTAAGAACACCATGGAGTCACATCACTTCTCTAAAGAACAACTTGGCAACACTTCTCTAAACCTCTGTAACATTTGTCATCTTCTTATAAGGGATAAAATGTATCATTTTAGATAATCTATTTGCAACCACAAAGATATAATTTATACCTCTTTATGTTCTTAGAAGTCCCAACATGAAATTGATAGACAAATCCTCCCAAATAGCACTATAATTGACAATGACATGTACAAACCATAATTTGAAGCTTGTTTTATATAAGCTTGACAAACTTGGCACCTCTCAACAATAGTAACAATGTATCTCCTTATTTTTAGCCAATAGTTTCTCTTTCTCACGTCTCCAAGAGTCTTATCTCTACCAAGGTGACCAATATATATTTAAGCCTCCTCCATACAATTCTAAGTCACCTTCTCCTTGAGTGAAGTTCTTAGAAGACAAAGTTGATTTCCTTTCATTAAAAACCTATCATGTACAAGAAAATCATCATGAGAATTTTTTACCAAGCACAAGTTCCATATCTCTCTAAAATCTCCATCACTCTCATATAACTCCTTCAAATACTCAAGGCCCTTAAGATCCGTAATCGAAATCTTCACTATAGCAACCCTCCTACCCATTGCATCAATAATCACATTATTCTTCCCTCTCTTACATCAGTGTATATGGGAACTTATCAATAAAAGTGGAACATCTAGTATATATCTTCGTTCTCAATTGCCTTTGTCTTTCCAAATACTTTAAAGCTTAATGATCAATATCCAAAATAAACTCTTTCCCAATTAATGATGTTCCCATGTCTGTAAGGCTCTCACATTCTCTTCATCTACTCTCACTCCATCTTTCCTCTTAATGAAACCAAGGAACAATAAATTTTTAGACATGAAAATGTACTTCTCCAAATTAGCGTACAATTTGTTTTTCCTCTAAATATTAAACACACCATGCAAGTGATTTAAGTGCTACTCTTTTGACTTATTAAAGATAAGTATATAATCAAAGTGTACAACTAAAATCTGACCTAAAAGAATGGTCTAAGCACTTGATTCATCATCCTCACAAAAGGTCTAAGATCATTGATTAACCCCAAAAACATCATTAACCATTCATACAACCTATCTCTAGTCTTAAGTGCAATTTTTCGCTCATCCCTAAGCTTAATTTGAATTTGATAGTAACCACTCCTGAGATAAATCTTGAAAAGATCACTGCCCCACTTAATTGATCCAACATATCACCTAACCTTAGGATAGAAAAGTTATACCTAATATTAATCTTGTTAATGGTTCAATTATTTGCATACATCATCTAACTACCTTATTTCTTAAGAGTAAGTAAAGGAGGAACTACATGTGAGCTCATACTCTGTCTAATATGCCCCTTCATAATCAACTCTTCTATTTCTTCCTCAAGATCTCATTCTCTTTTGGACTTATACGGTAATGAGGTAAGTTAGGTAAACTAGCCCAATGAATAAAACCAATATGGTTTAGAGATTGAGGTAATCCATTAGGTAGCTTATTGAGTATTACATTCCCAAATTCTTCTAAAAGTGACTGCACATTTAAAGGAATCTCAACTTTTCTCTTTTCAATCTCCTCTTTGCATTTTGCTATCAACATTATACTTTCCTCATTCCTTTCACCTCACTCATAAAAGTTTTTCTATCATTTTCTAATTCTAACAATCTCTTCTTTGTCTCATTAGGTTTCACTAATTCTTTTCACTATGGGTATTAACTTATACTTCACACCATTATTCACAAATAGATAAATATTCTCCCTACTCAAGTGATATGCATCCATAATATATTTTAATGATCTACGCAATAAAATTTGACCTACATCCATATCAACAACATCATGATAATTTTATCCAAGTATTTACTAATAAATAATAGCACCTTACACATTTTCATGACATTGATATCACCAATGGTTGTAATCCAAGTAATGGTATAGAGTTTAAGGTAAGGCTTAGTTAACAATTTTAGCTTCTTGACCACCGATTTGTTGATAATATTCCGTTGACTGCCTCCTTCAATGATCAACTCACAATGATTTCCTTTTAATGTGCCTCTAGTGTGAAATAATTGGTGTTGTTACCAATCTTTAAGTATCTTTTAAAAAATCATCAATCTCCTAATAATTCCAACAAAAGCCTTCTTCTCCTCTTTCAGGATATTCATAATCTACCCTATTTAGTCTACGAAAATCTCCTCTTGGGATAGTTTCCTCATCATTATTGAAATCATTAGTTCTTATACAAGGTGCTGAAATTTGAGGTTATGCAGGAGTAACTTCCATGTCAACTATGTCCCTAAATCTCCTGTTATTGTCATCTCATATTAATGTCTACAATTATCTAGTGACTGTAGTTAACTATTGCTCAATATTACAAATAATTATCCCATGTTCTTTTATTCTTCTCCAAACATCGGGTAATCTTTCAACATTGTCATTAGGATTATTTGCCATAGTCAGAAAGAACAAGCTTTGTGAGATTCAAATGATACCAACTGATACAAAAAAAAGATAAACAAATATAATTCTAATCCAAGAATTGTAAAATAAAAATTCTCAAAGAAAAAAAATTCATTGATAGAGAGAGATATGTTAATCTCTCTCAAATGTTGTTTAAATAGGTTTACATAAACCTGACTCATCTCAGGAAAATTTCTAAACAAAGAAGGAATCTCTTATTCATCATATAAAGACTACCAAAAGAAATAGAAAACTCTAATTTATCTTATAAGGACTTCTAGAAAAAATGGGAAAGGAATTAAAGGGATTAATTAAATTTTTAAATAAGAAAAAAATAAAATAAAATATGAAATTATTCAAAAATCTTGCGGAGAAGGATGTTGAATAAGTCATGATCATGTGCTATTAAATACTTCATTATGTCCACTTAGAAAGAAATCTAGAGAAGGATGTTGGATAGATGTGATCATGTGCTATTCAATTATGCCCACTTAGAAAGAAACCCAAAGAAGGATGTTGGATAAGGTGAGATCATATGCTAGTGAATATCCTATTTTCTCTAAGAATTCAAAAGCCTCATCAAATATCTTAGCTCCTTGGTACCTAGAGCATTAAGTGTTGAAGAAACTTATGGAACTGTGATAATGGTTCTTCAATCATATGCACAAAATTGGGAGTTCACATAGTCTAACCTCCTCTATAAAGTTAAGCTATGTTTTAAACTCCTTTGTCATCATATAGAGCCATGGAAGCAAGGTCGATCACCTTGTTAATCTTTATTGTATTAAGTCTATAACAAGTAAATGTTTTAGGGTCAAATTTAAAGTGTTGATAATCAACATCAATATATCCAATTGATACCTTCTGAGGGCTTGTGTGAGCGAGAGAGGGCATTGGCTCCCTAAAAAGGAATTGAGATATGATAAGAAAAAATTATATAATCAAACTTTTTGGGACATTGACTCCCTCCCAAGCTCCCTCCCAAACTTAAGGCTACTTTGTGGGAGGGGTATTGTCAAATTTTCAGAATAAGTTCAAAATTCCTCATATAAAATTATATAATCATTTTTTATATTTGTCTTTCTCTTTTCTAGGAACTAATTTTAAAATTTGATTTCTATATATTAGCAACTAAAATATTTGATTGATGTAATTATTGCCTTTTGTGTTACTTTATATTATGTATATGTTTGAATCCAACTTAAATTTTCTTATAATATCCTAGTCATAAATTATACATAGATAATGTGTAGTAATATGTCTAACATTTTAGACAATTTATCAATAAGGAGAATCGCAAGCGGAGCAAATCAAGAAGATTCCTTATATATTCTCCACCTGTTAGCCTACTTAGGAGTGGTGTTTGTGTCAATATTATTCATTAGATAAAATTTTTCATAATGGAAAAACGTTATGAAGATAGTTCTATTTACAAATAGACATAGGTTAATTCATTATCAGTAGCTTACCATTGCCAAATTTAACTTCATTTGATTTCCTATGTACATCATTCTTCCACTTATGGATTAACCCGTGTCTATTTATGAATTGAACTATCTTCATAAAAATTTTCCATTATGTAAAATTTTATTTGATTTCCTATGTACATCATAAGCTCTCATTATAACAGGTGGAGAATATATAAGGAATCAACATTGTAAGTGGTTTGAACATTGTAATAATGGTAGACATGTGAAAGAAGAATCATTTAATTTATGTTTCCGCCACTTTGTTTTTCAATTTATGTTTCCGAGGTTGGGTTCCGAAACGGGTCCCAACAAGTATAGTCATCGATAATGTCGTTTGAAAATAATAGTTTAGCAGTGGTAGAAATTTTCGTTGTTAAATTCAAAAGAAATGGTGTAGCAACAGATATTATCGTCGACAATTCCGTGTGATGAGAGGTCCATGGTTGAATTTTTTGGTTGATATGGAGTTTGTTTTGGTTTTAGTTGTTAATTACTAATTGTTAATGATGGGCTATGTATTTGTTGGAGAATGATGGGAAAAGATTAGATATTTGTCTTAAATTAGGAATTAATGGTTAATGCACACCAAGTGTTTGATAAAATACACTCCTTTGATAAAAATTGATTTGAATTCATGGTCATTGTTCCCCCAAGTTTATTTGGAGATTACTAGGTTTTCTTTAAAATTCTAAAAAAAATTCTCTTGATAATTAAAAGAATTTATATATAAAGGATTTTATGCATAATGCCCTACATGTAAAAGATTATCAAATGATTAAGTCCTTATTTATGTAAATGACCAAGATTAGGTATAATAAAAACTACAATGATTGTTACATAAAGAATAACTTCATTTGATTAAGTGTTAGAAATATTAAGCTACCAATTAACCAATTATCTATATCAATTTTATATTTTCAAAGCAAAAAGAAGGAATGAAGTGATTTATTGTAATTAGCATAAAGTATTATAAAAATTAGATTGAGCTAGTAAACTAAAAAAAGAAATGATATCAATTTTATATTTTCAATGAAAAAAGAAGGAATGAAGTGATTTATTGTAATTAGCATAAACTATAAAAAAATTAGGTTGAGATATTAAACTAAAAAAAGAAATGATAATATGAACCAAAGTTCCATCCTTTAACATAAATAACATTGGAATTAGAAAATTACTTAATAATATTACCTTTACTGTAAAATAAAATAAAAATATATACTATATTAATATCAACAATTAAATGAGCACGGTATATTTTGCTAAATGATAGGACATATTTTTATTGTGCCATTTCATTTGCTTTAGGTTGCAATATATTTTTCATGATAAAAACTTGAATATTTTTTGAATTAGTAAACTAACATTAATCATTAATTGTTCACATCTAATATGTCGATTAAGCACAATATGAAACTATAATGTTAAACTAAGTACGGTTCTAACATCTAGTTTTAATTATTGAAAAATATATTGTTATTAATAATTTTACTTCAATATGATATTTGTAGCTTTATTATAATGAAATCAAGAAATAAGTGCAAGATTAAGTTAAATGAAAGGATTAGATGAATGAATGATCCCGTTGAATTAATTGAATAATCAAAGGATGAAAAAAAAAGAGTAAAATGGAGTAAGGCAATTCAATTTATTTTGACTAAGTCTAAAGAATAAGTCACACAAGGCCATAACAAGGAAGAAGAAAAAACAAAGATGATTGCTCCTTTGAATCCCTCGAAAAACTTAAGGTGAAAAACTAACTAAAAATTAGGTTTACTCTTTAAATAGGGGTTCCTACGTCATATTTGTAAGAGATACAGTTCAGGCCAAAATCTTGTACTAACACATCAGTCTCTCTACTTTTTTTGTGGATCACTATATCAATTCTAGAAAATTAAATTGGATGAGATTTTATATGAATTGAAACAATAAAGAATTATAAAGAATTCATTAATTTATAAATAATATTCATACATTTAATATTCACTACAATTACTTATATAATTCATTTATTATATAGTCAATCTTAAATAGTATTTATAGCTTATTCATCTATACATCTTCATTCCTATTTGTTATATAGACAAATTCTTTATCTACAGAAATAAGTCAAGACAACATGATCAAATCCCATATCCAACTAAATTTACTGTCATCTTTCTTATGCTATTGAGAATTGTTGATTTAAAATGTATTCTTATGGATATTTAAATAATACAAAAACACTCCATATATAATTTTGTCTAATTTGTTCAATTTCTCATTGAAGTCGTTGACATATGTAGACCATGAACTTACCCATAATTGTCTCCTCATCTTTATCTCTCTATTGTCCATGTTAATTATGGTACATATGTCTGGGATATATTATGTGATATGCATTTAGAAGCGACTTCTTAACAAATCTTATTAATCTTTGGATTCATAAATTAAACATCTATCAAATGATAGAATATTATAACGTATATATAAAAAATAACATAAGTACTTACCAACGGAATTTTAGTTTCCGTCGATAAATTGAATTATATTTACCTACGGATGGTCAAGAATCCGTCGGAAAAAACTAAAATATTCATCTTAGGCTCATCGACGGTAAATATACTGAGTCATATTTACCAATAGTTTGTGATAAACCGTCGAAATATGTTTACATTTTTACGGTAGATTCACCGACGGATTGACATAACCGTCTGTATATATTAGGGGTGAGCATTCGGGTAATTCGGGCCGAATTTTCACTGTTCGGGCCCGGCC
>JANZLF010000221.1:9887606-9906202 GCA_026546835.1 Erythroxylum foetidum | reverse complement strand
CATTTTGATCAAACTTCCAAGCTGTCATAATATTTTGACTACCCCCCTCACCCTTAACTACATTAACTTCACGTTGACTAGGATCTAAGAAAGGGGTCATTGTGCAATGATTCATGTGATAAATAAGTGGACGAGTACCTATAGTTTTTGAATCAGCAGCATACTCTTTACCACAATAATTGCATCTACCTTTTCTACGTCCATCTTCAGCCACAAATGCAGTAAAATGATGCCATACCTCGGATCTTTTTGTTATAGCCTTTCGCTTTGGTGCTAGTGGAACTGGAGGCATCTCTTTTCCAGAGGCGTCTCTAGCCTCTTCATTTGGAGACTCGAAGTTGATTGGAATCACTGGATTATCCGACCCTCCTTGTTCCATCTAAAAACAAGAAAAAACAAACCCAACATTCAAGATCAGAAGTCAATTTATAATTAACTCACTTCAAAGATGAATCTCAAAAGTTTATTTAAGGGATTGAGGAAAGAATCTAAGATAAAAAGAAAAGCCATATCACATCATTGGTTAATCAAGAGGAAGCAAATCAGAATCAAAGCATATCTTCAATTAGAATCAAAACATCTATAAAGTGTAGACTTAATTAGCTTACATGTTGTTGTAATTAAAAACTGTCATTTATAATCTTTTGAACAACAATGTGAATCTAAAGTTTAGACTTCAATATCTCATTTTAAGTTAATGATAAAATGTATAATACCTTTTAAATGAAATAGAAAAGTGATCTTAATTTTGTTATCTGAAATTTGTTACAAATGTTTTAAAACTTGAAAAGTTTATGCATAACATGATAACAATTTTAAAATATAAGCCACTTACTTATCATGCATTAATCTTTTAACTCATAAGTTCCTAGCCATTTACATTACTAATACATTATAACTAATTAACAACTCACCCTAAACTAATTTATTAAGAAAATTTATTTTCTCACCCATACATATTAGTCTACCTATTGCACTTATTAAATGGATCCATTTGTCCTAAGACTAAAAAATTTGTCACCCATACATAATGGATCCATTTGTCCTAAGACTAAAAAATCCTTAGGTGAGTGTAAAAATCCTTAGGTGAGTGTAAAATACTTCCTGTCAGCTTCCCTCAACAAATACATAAATGCAATCCATTTTGAAAGGCAAATGTTTCATATAGAAATGTGCCAGAAAATCAGATATAACCCAATGTAACATAGAAACCAAACAAAGCAGTGTCCACAGAGCATTTGAGACTTGAGAGCCAAAAACGCAATCTGTCAAGAAGATTAGATTTTCTAGCATTCAACGTTAGGCCAAGTTCAATCCAAATTCCAAAAGCCTTCACAAATCACAACAAGCAAAATGCAAGTGGACCGTAGACAGTAAGCACAGAGCATTTGAGAGAACAGTTAGAGAAAATGACTCCTTACCGTGAGCAGTAGCAGTGAGCACTCTCAAACGTGTATGATGTTTCGCTTTTACCGTGAGCAAGCCAGAGAACGGAGAACTGAGAAGTGAGAAGAACAGAAGTTAGAAGAAAAATACCCAAATGTAAACCCTAGAAATCGCAGAGACTTCGCAGAGATCGGTAGTGAGCAGTAGCAGAAATCGCAGAGAACGCATGAAGACGACAAGAGTAGAGAACAGAGAAGAAGTCCTTAGTCCTTACCGTGAGCTGCCGACTGGGGAGTGGGGACTACTCACTACCGTGCGGTGCGGACTGGTGACTGGGAACGCATGAAGATGAAGACGACTGCGAGTGCGGTGCGGACTGGTGACAGGCTGAGTGTTAGTCTGTTAGATAGGGTTAGTAAGTAATACCTAATGTAAATCGGGTTAGGGGAGAGAAGAGTTAATGGTACATGCATTTCGGGTAATCGGGCCGGCCCGATTTGTTTTGGAGTAACCCGGACCGGCCCGAACAAAATTCGGGTAATAAACCGACCGGCCCGATTTACCCGAATTTCCATATTTTCTTACCCGAATTTTGTCGGGCCGGGTCGGGTAATCGGGCCGGCCCGATCAATGCTCACCCCTAGTATATATACCGACGATAACAATTTTTTTCATTGGTAATTTCTGTAGACAAACTTACCAACAGCCAATTTCACGACGCATTTTTTCGTCGGTGAAAATCGTCGCTAAATTGAATTACCAACGGTTTGTTAACATTTTCCGTTAGTAATTTCCATCGATAAACCTCCTTTTTCTTGTAGTGCGAGGTAGCCTAATTGGTTGAGAAGTGATCAAAATAATCCTTGAATTGAGGTTATGAATTAGAATCTTTAAAGACTCTCCATCTTGTGCAAAGAATTATCTATATATATATATATATATATGTAAGAGCTCTTCAGTGACTTTTTGGGTCAATCTGTCGCTTGACTTCATTTAGTATAGTAGTTTACGCTAAAGTACTTGTGTGGTCTAAAATGATTGTCATCCGCAACACTTAGGTAATTTGTAAGCATCGAGCCATATTGATCTTTATTTTCTTTCTAGGAACCGAAGCTCTTATGAATATCATAATTATGTGATGCATGCACTTCGGTGTTTGCTTCTTTTCATTCATTGAAGGATACCAAGTTTCAGATATCCACATCTTTAGGCTTCATATACATAGAAATGCATCGAATCAGGATGTCTCTGTTTGAGATGTCTGGTCCTGCTAGCTGTGATTTATACCAAAACAAAAGAGAAAAGAAAATTGTCTGATGCTAGTTAACTTGAAGGAGTCTACAGACGATAAAGCACGCAAGAAAATTGGATGCTCAAGTGTAACAAGTTATTGTTGCTTGTACTTGACCGCTAATGCTACTCAAGATGAGCGCAAATTGAAGCTATATGTCAAAAGTATAATGGTGACTTTTTTTTTTGAGGGGAGAAACTCCATTATATTAGCTTTTCTTTTAAGATATTAAAGAGCTATGCATGCATCTACACTATGATATCTGGAATTATTCCCAGAATTGTAGGGTATTGCTAGTGACTCATATGGAGAACACAATCATTTCTTTCCTAATCATACTAAGGTTTACATAGTCACTGAATTGTCTTTTTCCTTTTCCTGGTTTGTTAAGTGGAAAGTCGCTCCAAAGAAAAGGTAAATGGAAATGGGATCAATCAAGATCTGGCATCACTGGAAAGAATTAAGATGTGCAAATAACAACGCAGCACGCCAAATCCATCAAGACAGGTTAGCAAGTCAAAGTTTAATGTTTTCTTGTATCCAATTAATGGGAATCACTGTGGCCAATTCAATATCAGTTGTATGACCTATTGGGAGGGGAAAGGATATGATGAACGCCAACGTGTAAATTTTGATTTAATTGAATTTATATTTAAATTAAAAATTAAAATCTAAACTTTGATTTAAGAAATTCAATCTAAACTTAATATATTTATGAGAAACTGAAAATTAAATTGTGTTTAGACTTTTAAAAGTAAATAAAGAAAAAAATTAATTAACAAACAAATTTAGATCTTACTATTATAATTATAGTTATGGAAGTATGAAAAATATGAATTACTTTAGTATTAACATAATCCGTACTCTAAACAAATATGTTCCCATTGCATCCACGAAAGGTGACATTAGTCCTAAACCAGACCAATGCAAAATGAGTAACATGGGGTGCTATGATTGCAGCTCTGTGCTACTACAAAAGCTGTAAGGTTGAGGAAATTCTTTTACACCATGGGACCATGCGTATTTCCATTCCAAGCAATTTGCGTAGTAGACACTTGTTATTACTCCATCAGTTTCTCCTGAATTATACTTTTTCTTCTACTCGTGTTAGTTAACTTCCAGTCACTGACTATGTCAGGGGTAAGAGCGAGAGCCCTTCACTGTTTACAAATGCTTCACTGTTTACAAATGCTTCCGCAAGTCTTTTTGGGTCGAGGCTCAAACTCCAGTACTGCTTTCGTTATAAAGTAATAATATTCAACTAATGTTATACTTTGTGCTCTGAGCCTCGCTGTATGCAGACCTTGGTTTCCTCACTGACATTCTTGTTTTTCACATAATCGACATATAATTGGCAACCCTTGTAATGAGAATAAAATTATAGATTGGATCATTTGACAGGAATGGTCTCTGGTAATAAGCTTTACCATGAAAATTATCAAATTACCCTATCAACTCGACCGGTGATTCAGACCTCAGAACCCTGGAGGAGTAACTCAACTGGATTGCACCCCACCAACTAACAGCGTAACTTATGCGTGGTCAGGAGGACTTATTTTGAGTGAAATGTGCGCAACGTGGCCTAGCAAACCCACTTTTGCTAAAGGGATATGTTGAGAAGTTTAGGAGCAGAGAAGCAGATCCTATCTCAATGTGGAAGAATCAGATCCCAATTTCAATGTGAATGTCAGTGAAAAAAGACCAGTTGTGAACGTATGAAAGTAGTGAAGAGTACAGCATAGGCAGCACATACATAAGAGTATGTCCAAAGCAAAACAGTTCCCGTGGGAGCTTTCGCTCATCTGCGTTTCTTTTGCCAAAATCTCCCCAGGGATATGAGTAACATGTGATAATTATCCTCTGATCACAACCACTTTATTTTCTGTTAACTAGTGATAACTTCTGTTACTTAGAGATAACCATTATCTTTAATATGCTTTATCTTTTTTGTTCATATTATATCTTGCCTCATGTATCTCAAATGACGTATTATATCTCGTCCCACATGTTTCACTCAAACCAATAAATTTTCATATTGACGTCAAGCCATGTTTAATGAATTCACTGCTCTCCGTCGCAATCATACTTGGAGTTTTATTCCTCCTCTACCAAATGCTAATGTTGTTGGTTGTAAATGGGTATTTAGTACCAAATAAATCTTGATGGCTCTATTCAATGTTATAACGCTCGACTAGTAACTAAAGGTTATCATCAAACTTTAGGCACTTACTACATGGATACCTTTAGTCTTGTTGACAAATCCACAACCATTCACATTGTTCTCACTCTTGCCTTGTATCATAACTAAATTATTCACCAACTTGATGTCAATAATGCATTCCTGTATAGTCGTCTCCAAGAGCAGGTCTTCATATCTTAACCTCCTGGGTTCATAGATCCCCACCATCCTCATCATATTTGTCATCTCTATAAAGCTCTGTATCACTTGAAATAAGCTTCTAGGTTGAGGAAGAAATTTCTTGACCTTGATTTTATCTTATCCAAGTTTGACATTTCATACATCTTTGTCTTAGTTTATGTGAAAGATATTTTGGTTTTAAGTTCTTCATCATCATTCATTACAACACTTATTCAGTTTCAACCCTCGGGGAGATTTATGATATGAGTCGATGGCGTTACCTGACGTTACCTAGAAATCAAAAGTTGCGGAGACCCTCCATCATCGGTTGATCGATGCCCAGCTCAATGACGCCTCTGCGTTATAGATAGGTTCGCAATTTCGCCCAACCGTTGGGGAAAGTTCGCGATGTCTAGAGAAAGGGCTTGGTAGTTTTACTCTAATCATCAACGAGGTCGTTTTGTTTTCTTTATCGTTGAACTGTCCCAAACGACGCAGTTTGATTCTAGTGTCTTAAGTCATGCTTTGCTGGCTTATAGTCTAAAGCCTTACCTGTATATCGTTTTTCAGTAATGAAATTTTTTAATTTCTCTAAAAAAAACCTCTTTCTCCATTAAAGACGTCAGTCCATTTCATCACTTCCTTGGTATTGAGGCCATCACTATGCCTATTGGTCTTTTGCTAACTCGATATACATACATTAAAGATCTACTTATTTGAACCGTTCTCCATAATTCTAAACCTGCAACCTTACCGATTACCCCTACCCTTCCTTTATCTAAAAATTATATTCATCCCCTTCATGCTGATACTGAGTATCGTAGCATTGTTGGTGCTTTACAATAATTTTATCTCACATGCCTTAATATCTAGTTTGTTCTAAACAAAAGTCCTTCAATTCTTACATTTTCCTATCAACATTCATTAGACTGCAGTCAAACAGATTCTTCAATATCTTCGCCCTACATCTTCTTATAGCATTCACTTTACTAAATCATCTTCTATAAGTCTCCATGCTTATTAAGCTCGCTATCCTAATGATCATCGTTCTACATCTAAATATTGCATCTTTTTTGGTTCCAATCTTATCTCTTACAGTGTTAAGAAACAACCAAGAGTTGCTTAATTTATATGGAGGCAGAATATCGAAGTATTGCTCTTACAGTTGTAGAACTTTATTAGATCACTTCAGTTGTTGGTGAAATCAATTTCTCTCACATCAAACTTACTTTTGGTGTGATAACCCTAGTTTGCTTCTAATCCAGCCTCTCATGCTCGCACAAAACATATTGAGATTGATATTTAATTGTGTGATAAATACAATACAATTATTCACTTCTTCGCTAACAAAAAGTTGCGTTGAGAAAAGATCAGTGACAAGAATCACTTTATTTAATACACAGTTACTGTCCAAATCCCAGCAGTGATTTAATCGCTTGTACAACCCCCACTTGCACATGCATGGAAGATTTCTTGAACATGCAAGCCAAAAGACAACATTAAAGTCTGGTTGAGTTAAGTTCATCCTAATCTTGGATAGAACATTATTAAAGTCCTACGTACTAAAAAAACGTTATCTGATAGGTCATAGGTGTCATTATAAAGTTTTTCCAAGGTGTGGTGAAACATAGATAGTTGTTACTAGTTCCAATTATGATTACCATAACAATCTTTTGTGGTTCCATAGGTATACGTTGCTTTGTTGTTTCATCTTTTTGTAAGAGTGAAATAAAAATTATCCTTGGAACCCTCCCAGAACTTGGTACCCGTGAGTTTGTCATTCAGGAAGTGATGCAAAATGGGTCTTGGGGTATCTAGAAATTTGTGATCACCTAAACAGTTTCCTCACAGTACCGGTACCCAACATGACAGTAGTTTATAGTTTATACTACAACCTTGTTTCTTTAGAACCAGCCAATTTACCAGACATAACTTGTAACAATAGGAAATCTGGGACTCTGGTTTCTAACCAAAACTAGAAATGGATATTTCCTTAAATGACAAGATTTTAATTTGGTGAAATGGGGTCATGTAAATATGTTAAAAGACTTACCAAACACATACAAACATTACTTGCTATGACTTGCCCTTTTCTTTGGCCCTTTTTTCTTGGATTCCAAAACTTGGAGACCCTTTTTTTTTTTGGTTTTTGACAACAACATAATATCTAAAAGTCTAGCCGGAGCATGTGAGTGACCTTGCCAGTGCAACCACCGTAATATCTCTACATCATTGGGAAGTACAAGCTTCACCAATTTTAGAACAAGTGTTTCAACTAGCTTTAAAGAAGATGGGAAAAAAAAAATAGCAAACTTATTAGTATACCACACGACACATGCATTAAGGCTTTGAATTATCAAAATAAAATAACAAATGTTAATCACTTTTAAGTCTTTTTGGACTAAAATAAATTTATTTATTTGTTTTTTTTAATATATATTTTGTATCAGTTAAAACCATATGCACTTATCAAGTTTATAGTTTAGACTTAGATTATGGAATTCCAGCAATAAGTTTGAACTTGTGAAACAATTTTATGTTCTTTAAATGTATAAAAGAAGAGAATAAAATACTCTTTTTGTTATCCATTTAAGTTAGGAATGAGCATGCACTTACAAGTTACAAGCGAAGATAGCGGAAATAAGAAAACTGAGTGTGATAATCGTCAACAGAACAAAAGAAAGGAATGGAGGCCATGCATACAACCTGATTAGAATCCTGTTTCCATACTAGGGAGCTTAAAGAATAAGGAGTGAGTATGCAATGTTATGTGTTCGGTAGGCGTTTAGATGGGGATCTTTGGACGCCAAAAGGTACCGGACTGAGTGAGGCATGTGCCTTCTCACATCACTCTTTATCACGGGGGGTTACTTTGCCACCACACACAAGCCCCACTTCTGTCTTCCTTTTTGCGCTTTGTTTTTGCATACACACTTAATATCTCTTCATACATTTCAACTGATTATATTTAATTTTCATCAAACCCAATTTAGACATGTAATCAATCTCAGTATACAAGTACGTATAAGCAATAAATATCTTTAATATGATTAGTCAATAAAAAAAGATACCATTAATTAGCTTTTGATTTTTCCTTTTCCTTTAAAAATAGTGGAAGGTAGAACTTTTTGTTCATTTACCTATTGATCCTAAAAGGAGTCTCAACCTAATCGATCACTTCCTCAACCTCAGTGGTTTCTTGCATTTACCAACAAAGTTAAACCCTTGGAAGAAAGAAATGTCTAAACCGAGTATGAATTAACTGTCTGTATGGTTGCTGTCTTCAGCAGCTAAAAACATAACAGAACTGAACAGAACAGAACAGAAATTGAAAATAGTAAGATATTTAATTGTGGTAGACATACGGTGAGAAGCCTCCGCTCGTAGTACACAAAAATAGGTATATCTTCCTCACATTTTGTACCTTGCTTTGGAGGTACGTTAAAGCCAATAAAAACGGTGATAGAAAAATGAGTGGCTATGATTTATATATTAACAAAAACATCGATCCAAAGTTTTTTATTTTTATGGGCCGGCACGGCACACACAAATTGTGATTTTGATTTTTGTTTTTCAAACAAAATTGAATCAGGAAAAGGACAAATTAAGTATTAGTCGGTTAATGGGAATTTGCAGGCCCTGATAAGGGAATTATATTTATTTTTTAACACAAAAATAATGTGGATTAGTGCTTAATTAAAAAATGCCTTTCGCCTTCATTATTTGACACTTCAAATTTCAAAGTTTTTGGTTTTGGTTATAGAGGCTCCATGAAGGGCCCAGATCAGTTAACGGCAACGTCAACAAAACGAATAATACAAGATCAACCCCCCCGATTACAGGCCAACGGTACAAACCGATCCTTCTAATGCACCACACACCAACACAAACAAATTCCACCAACTTAAACAAAAAAGATAATTATTTATTTATGCACAGAGAGAGAGAGAGAGAGAGATTAGTCTATAACGGTCAGATTGGGAGGAAATTGAACTCACGCCGTCAAAATATCTGGCCGTCCTATCAGCTTCAATTCAAAAAACATAAACCACCGTAACGGCATTATGCATCCGTCTCTCTGTTTTTCAATTTCTAAATTTAAGTCTCAACGACACAAATACACAAACAAAAACTCTCTCTCTTCCAACATAAAAAGGAAAAGCTTCCATTTTTACTTGCTTTCTCTCTCTTCTCTTCTCTTCTCTGTAAAATCTCTCTGAAATCATCGCACAGATATATTTTCAACCAGACCTTCACTTTGATACAATTCTTGTAAGTTCTTGTCATAGATTTCCAAGTTTCTGCTGCTCATTTCTCTTGATCCATTATCACTTACCTGATCTCCCTTTCTCTCGCTGTTTTTACGTGCATTTATACATACACCTCTGCCTGCATCTCTACGCGTGCGCGTGTGTTATTAGAACACATTGAATCTTTAATATTTCTGTCTCTATCTCGTTTCTTGTGATTAGTGCGTTATTATGTGACCTGAGCTGAATCCGTGAACTGAACTGGTCTTTTTAAAAGATTCAGGGAACAATGTGTTTATGTAGGATGTGGAATTATTTTCAAGATGGTGACTTTTTGTTGTAAAATTAATGGACTTCCTATTTTTGTAGATATGCGTATGGACTGTTTTTGTTTTAATAAATTAGTTTGATTTGTCTTTGTTTCTGTCTAAATTTCGTCTGACTGACTGATCTGATACTGAGCTAAGGGTGGTCATTTAGTCTTCTTTTCGTTTAGTGTTCATGGTTAATTGGTTGACTAAGTGAGTTTTTGTTCCATCAGCGATTCGTGGAGAAGAGGCTTGAGGTTGCTTTAAAGCTAAGTTAGAGGATAGAGCTGAATGGATTCTTCACAGTCAAGAAGAGGGGGCTTGGTTTCCATATCCCCATCGCAGACTCCACGCTCAAGTGACAAGTCATCACGAGATCTACGATCAGGGGATTCAAATTCAAGTACCAAAAATGATAAAGATAAGGGTGTCAATGTACAGGTTATTGTGCGTTGCAGGTCAGTTGATTTTTTGTCTTTTAATGGGTTTGAGTTTGATTCCGGATTCAATCACGCCTTCCAGAGTTTTATATTGGATAATTGATTGAGCTTCTGTTCATACTAGGAAGTCTGAGGTCTTTTTGACTTCTGAGCGATTAACTGCCTACTGCTTTAGTCTGGACACATTTTTTGCTTTGGCTGTCTTCATTAATCAGTTTTTTTTGTCTACATTCTTTAGGCCTCTGAATGACGATGAGCTCAGAGTACATACTCCAGTGGTGATTTCATGTAATGAGGGTAGAAGGGAAGTTACTGCTGTTCAGAATATAGCTAACAAGCAGATTGATAGAACCTTTCTATTTGACAAGGTCTACCTTACAGTTCAAAATAACACTCACAATATGGATTTATATATATTAAGTTTGATCTTGATATTCTATTTGATAGTGATGGACAATTGAGTTGTAGCAGTGGTTTTAACTAATTGGTTTTCTTATAGGTTTTTGGACCAACATCCCAACAAAAGGACTTGTATGGTAGTGCAGTTTCTCCCATAGTATATGAAGTTCTTGAAGGTTACAACTGCACCATCTTTGCCTATGGTCAAACAGGAACGGGGAAGACTTACACTATGGAAGGAGGAGCAAGGAAAAAGGTTATAGTTTTGGGGAGATATTTGTTCTCTTAGTTTTCTGCTTTTAGCTGCAGCTAAGCTTGTTGTTTTTACTCCCATTGTAGAATGGGGAATTTCCTAGTGACGCAGGTGTCATCCCAAGAGCAGTAAAACAAATTTTTGACATACTGGAAGCTCAGAATGCTGAATATAGCATGAAAGTAACATTTCTGGAGCTATACAATGAGGAAATAAGTGATCTTCTGGCTCCAGAAGAAACATCCAAGTTTATAGATGACAAATCTAAAAAACCCATAGCGCTTATGGAAGATGGAAAAGGTGGTGTTTTTGTTAGAGGCTTGGAAGAAGAGATAGTGACTACTGCCAATGAGATTTACAAAATTTTGGAGAAAGGTTCTGCAAAGAGGCGTACAGCAGAGACCCTCCTTAACAAGCAAAGCAGTCGTTCTCACTCAATATTTTCCATCACTATTCACATCAAAGAATGTACACCTGAGGGTGAGGAGATGATCAAGTGTGGAAAGTTGAATCTAGTTGACCTTGCTGGTTCGGAGAATATCTCAAGGTCAGGTGCAAGAGAGGTATGGCATAGCAAACTCCGAAACTTTTCTGCTGTAAAATGATTTTAATATTATATGATTATAAATAGGTACAATCTTCAACATTCTGCTTTTGGTCTTCTTACTCGCGTTTTCTGTTAATGTTTTCGTTTTCTTGTTTCATGGAATGCTTGAATATTTATAAAGTGATAACCATTTTCAGGGCAGAGCAAGGGAAGCAGGAGAGATTAATAAGAGTTTGCTTACACTTGGTCGTGTCATCAATGCTCTGGTCGAACATTCTGGTCATGTACCTTATAGGTAATAGTTGAAAGAAAAGATTAATATATTTAGCATTTTTATAGTGTTCTTGAACCCCAAAAGTGATGTAACTGGAAATAAATTTTTTAATTCAGGGACAGTAAACTAACAAGGCTGTTGAGGGATTCATTGGGAGGGAAAACAAAGACATGCATAATTGCAACTATATCTCCGTCAGTACATTCCTTAGAAGAAACTCTAAGTACTTTAGATTATGCACACCGTGCCAAGAACATCAAAAACAAGCCAGAGGTAAATATCCTGGTTGCTATTTGATGGCAGATTCTATGTTAACTTTCTACTCATCCAATTTGTAAGTTCTCACAATGCCAAACATATCTTGGTCCGGTTAGTTTGATTCTAACTTTGGTTTCTCTTTCAGATTAACCAAAAAATGATGAAATCTGCTATGATTAAGGATCTGTACTCTGAAATTGACCGGCTGAAGCAAGGTATTTTCTGGTTTGTTTATGTGAGAAAAAAAGAAACAGAGAAAGCATTATTCATTTGGTTTACTGCTAATTGTCATGAGTAAATTGTATGTATTCGATTTTCTTTAATGTTCATCAGAGGTTTATGCCGCAAGAGAGAAAAATGGAATCTACATACCACGAGATAGATACCTTCAAGAAGAAGCTGAAAAGAAGGTTCTCACCTCATGATAATATTCTTAATCTGAGTCCTTAACTGAGTTTTCTGATGATGCGTAACTATGTAGTTCCTTACGCTTTGGTTACCCAGGCAATGGCTGAAAAAATAGAGCGCATGGAACTTGACTCAGATTCCAAGGATAAGGTGTGCTTCATCACGATTACATTTCCCTACTGTTCTTTCCACTTTTACAACTAGTGATCATCAACTAAATATCTTATCATCCTGAATTGAGCAGCAAGTGACGGAGCTTCAGGAGCAATATTATTCCCAGCTACATTTAACTGAAGAATTAAGTGAGAAGCTTGAAAAAACCGAGGTAAGTATGTCAAGTTACAGCTGCTTATACCATTACACCTTTCTGCTCCCGTCTTTTTCGAAATCTGAAGTTACCTTTTCAACCTTAAAAAATTCAGAACAAGCTTGAGGAGACTGAGAATTCATTGTCTGATCTGGAGGAAAAACACCGACAGGCAAATGCAACAATAAAAGAGAAGGAATTTCTAATATATAATCTGCTCAAATCTGGTAAGATGGACTATCTGCACTTAGCTTCCTTTTAGGATTTCTTCTGTATTATGATTTCGATATATCTAATTTTGGACTTTGCTGACAATGTCCAACCTAGTGACAGGTGGTACCTTTTGTTTGGTTTATCTTTTATGGCTTTTTTAACATTAGTCACTGCGCTTGTTGTCCATTTTTCAGAGAAAGCACTGGTGGAGCGTGCATTTGAGCTCCGGGCTGAGTTGGAAAGTGCTGCATCGGATGTGTCTGGATTATTTGCAAAAATAGGTTTGGCTTAGTTTGGAAGACGACACAGTTTCTGAATCGTCACAAAATAATTGATCTATAACGTTTCATTTTCAGATCGGAAGAATAAAATTGAAGATGGGAATAAGGTGCTAATTCAGAAATTCCAGTCCCAGTTAACGCAACAGCTTGAAGTTTTGCACAAGACTGTAGCAGCCTCTGTGTCTCAACAAGAGCAACAGTTGAAGGACATGGAAGAAGATATGCAGTCATTTGTATCGACAAAGACTGAGGTAAGATTAAATGAGATTTTAGCTGGTCTCATCTTTGTTGATATTAATTAGTCTTAGCAAGAACTAAGGCGTTGCATGCGTAAAGGCTGCTGAAGAACTTCGAGGAAGAGTTAGACAGCTGCAAACCATGCACGGATCTGGTATTAGAGCTTTGGATGGTTTGGCCAATGATCTTGAGGAAAATTCCCAGTCAACCCTTTCTAATCTAAACTCTGAAGTTTCAAATCATTCACATGCACTTGAGGGTGTAAGTGTCAGATCCACACCACTGAGTTTTGAGCAAGAAGCATCCATCCTTTTCATTTTTCTGACGTCAGCTTTACTTGATTCAGCTCTTCCAAAGAATAGCTTCCGAGGCTGATGCTTTGCTTAACGATCTTCAATATAACCTTCATGTGCAAGAGGAGAAACTAAGTGCATATGCACAGAAACAGCGTGAGGTATGTAATTGTTTGACGAATTTTATCCTTCTCTCTCTTGCTGTTTTGGTAAATGATTATGTTTGGGTATTGAATGCAGGCACATCATAGAGCTGTGGAAACTGCACGGGCAATTTCTAAAATAACAGTCAATTTCTTCGGTACTCTAGATATGCACGCCTCCAACCTCAACCAAATCATAGAGGAGGCACAAACAGTTAATGATAAAAAGTTAACGGCACTGGAGGAGAAGTTTGAGGTTGTTACATTGTGCATTAGTCTATGTTATTTTATTTCTTGTTATTTAATATTTTTAGGGTACTTGTAGGAATGTGCTGCTAATGAAGAGAGGCAGTTATTGGAAAAAGTGGCAGAGCTGCTCGCAAGTTCAAATGCAAGGAAGAAAAAATTGGTATGTGTATGTGCAAGTCCCAAGTCCTCTGTGGCTGGACCTTTGCCCTTGAGAAAGGTTATCTCAATTTATGACTACTTGCATGCATGCCTCAGGTGCAAATGGCAGTCCATGATCTTCGCGAAAGTGCAAACAGTAGAACCAGCAAAATACAACAAGAAATGTCAACTATGCAGAATTCTACGTCATCAATAAAATCCGAATGGACACTCCACATGCAAAAAACTGAATCCAATTATCTTCAGGATACTTCTGGAGTCGAGAGTGGAAAGAAAGATATGGAGGAGGTTGTTCATAATTGGTAAGAATATTTTGATCTGTTCAGCCAATGCAAGTACTCTGTTATTCTGTTTTACTCTTCTGAATTTGTTCCAATCGCAACATTTCCAGTTTGAATAAGGCAAAACTGGGAGCACAACAGTGGAGGAATGCTCAAGAATCATTGCTAAGCCTAGAGAGAAGCAACGTTGCTTCTGTGAATTCCATTGTCAGGTATGCCATTTCCCATTAGAGTTGATGAATCTTTTGGTTCAATAACATTCAACTGACTTGTAATTCTCCGATCAGTGGAGGAATGGAAGCCAACCAAGCCCTGCGTGATCGGTTTTCATCTGCTGTATCAACTGCCATTGAAGATGTTGGTGCAGCGAATAATAATCTCCTCTCCTCAATTGACCGTTAGTATCACTGATTTTGCTTGCTCTATATTGGCTGTAGTTATTTATGCCCCATGTTGTTCTTGTTAAGTGACGAGCAAAACCTATGCAGATTCGTTACAACTTGATCGTGATGCTTGCGGAAATCTCAATTCAATGCTAACTCCCTGCTGTGAAGATTTGAGAGAGTTAAGGGGTGGTCACTACCACAAGATTGTAGAAATTACAGATAATGCTGGAAAATGTCTGCTGAATGAATATAAGGTCAGGCATCTAACGAGCGGAAAGATTTTTAACTTCTAATTTCTGGAACAAATACAATAATTCCATACCATAACATTTTTAATACGTCTTAGTTGCTGATATTGTTTTGTATCCTTTTACTAAACAGGTGGATGAACCATCTTGTTCAACACCAAGAAAGAGGGGTTTCAATCTTCCAAGCATTGCATCGATTGAAGAGCTGAGAACCCCAGCTTTTGAGGAATTGTTAAAATTGTTTTGGGATGGAAAATCGGTGAAGCTAGCAAATGGAGATATGAAACATCTACTAGCTGCGTATGAGGCAGCTCAATCCATGAGAGATTCCAGAGTACCTCTCACTGCTATTAACTAAAGTGAGGTGTGTGTACAGAAAATATGAATTCAAGTTAAAGCTATCACTACCGATTGTTTGGTTAAAGAAAAAGTTGACCTTGGATAGAAAAATATATAGATTCTTTATTTGTTTTGGTTCGTCACAAGAGTTTTGGTGAATGCAGTTGAAAGTTGAAAGTTTTTATTTGCATCAACTCTTTAAAACAATGATCCATCTTAAGAGGTGGAAATCAAAGAACAACTTTAGGAAGAAAAATTGATGCCTACAATTATCCGGCAGAGGACAGATTCTGATTCTGATTTCAAAATTCACAACCATTTTGCTTCAATTTCTATAAATATCATCGTGGAAGGAAACATAAAGACAAGTTGCCAACAAAGGTTCCATGACAAATGAAGCCAATCCGCATATTCCAAAGTCTTCATTATGGCCGCACCTCATCCTCTCTGTTGTTTCTTTTTGTCTTTTGTTCTCTAGTTTTTCCTTGCGTGAAGTCTCTCCTCTCTAATCTTTTTTTTTTTAAAATCAATATGCAAGTTTTTGGAGGCGATACAAAGGAAGAATGAAAATGCATATTTAAAATTTATTACCTAATGCTGCGGACAAAGCTAACAGGAAAAGAACAAAAGAAAATTTTATCCCCGATAACCCGAGTTCATAAACACATGATAAAAATGATCATGCTACGACAATTATAATGTTATTAAAAAGTTCTGAATTCCAACCGACTATTTTGCACTCTCCAAAAGAAGATTAATTATCACAATATGGAAAGTTGCTCTTAGGATATATTTTATATATATCTTATTTGATTTTGACATTTTAAATTGGACATATAAGAAAATTAAAATTATTATATGGATTGATGAAGATGAGTGAAAATTGTGTTTTAATAGATGTGCAACAGATGTGGAGATTGTGTTTAAATTAAAGTATATTTAAGATATGCATCTAGAGATTGAGTTTTAATTGAAGTCTATCAAAAAAGGAATATTATGTCTTATGTTTTTGCATAAAGTTGCAGAAGCCCACATGGATCTCCAGAGGAAGTGTTCCCTGTATACTTGATTTATGATAGAAGTTTATTAAAACACGCAAGTTGAGAAGAAACTGAGTGCAGTGTGTGCAGCAAAAATAAATACATCCTTTTGTGTGGGACAGAGTTAATATGAATTGGTGGTTTAATGAAACAAGAGTGATGTGCGTTATTGCTTCTAAGATAGTTGAATAACCACCGTGTAGCATGCATTTTATTGTTTATTGAATTACATTTCGGCTGTGTGATTATTTAATTGGAAGCTATAGTGAGTGGAGTGATGGATTATAGGAGAATTGCATGGCCGTAGGTGCATCTTGATATATAGCAGAAGTGGACTCCTTACATGATTGATCTCTCTTCTTGCACGAGTAATTGCATGATTTTAAGATGTGTAGCAATGAAGGCTTGCGTAATTGATTTTTTAATTAGAGTCTTGGCATTGATTGATTGGTTGTGGGATGTGTCTATGTTGGTGAATTATTAATCTTCTTTTGGTAAATTGCCGAAAATCATTAGTGTGAGACCAACTTAAAATTGAGCCTGAAGGAAAGTTGAGTTATTTGCGTGGGCTGTTATACCTGGTGTCTTCATCTTGTAGTCGTGAATTAATACTGGTGTTTATGTAAATTAGCCAATTATTGTTGCGACGACTTCCAGATCTATTTCAGTGGAGTGGAACTCATCGAGAAGTTGTTCTTGTCCATCTCAAGTGTATTTAGTTTTCGTTCTTTATTATTTTAATCACTTGAGTTATTTGTTCATTATTCTTTCGTTAGAAGATTGATTTAAAAAATCATCTGTTGAAGTTAGTACAAGATGGTCGTACTATTGGGTGTGAAATTCTTTCACGAGAAGTGAGGTTGAAAGATAGTGTCAAGGGTTGAGTGGTGTCAGCTTAGTAAAGCCTTGGATAAATCTATTGTACTTTCGTGAAAATATTAAACTGGGTGAGAGCCCCGCAGCGTAGGTAAGGTGTGCCAAACTGCGTTACCAAATTTTTGATATTTTTAATATTTCGCTTTTGCGTAGTTTTATTCTGTTGGTGCTAAAGAAGTTTGTAAAAAGTTTGCGAAACAATTAACCCATTCGATTTTTCAGTTACAATATCTATTGGATACCAAATTACAAGATAACCACTTGTTCTAAAACACAACTTCAATCTCCATAGTACATATGGTTATGTTGTAGCAAGTTTTAGTGAGAGAAAGTTTTAGTGAGAGATAAGGTGGCGAGTTTTACGTTTCCTAACATTCATCAAGCAGCAGTCGGAACTCCTCAGTAGCGATAGTTTCAGGTGATATTGACGAAGGTTCTCATCATGGTTGAAGCACCCATGGCGGCCCTCAACCCTGAGGGAAACCAGCCGAAACGAGGAAGAATGCAAAAACGGGACGAAGATATGCAGGCCCGCCTAATGCTGTCGTATAAAGCAGCAGTAGCAGGGACTCGAGTTGAATCAGAAGTGGTGGAAGAAACGAATTGGCCAGCCGAAGCAATGATAGAGATAGAGGAGGGTGACATCGTGCACATTGCTGGCCACCATGGGACGACATCCAACTATCTCACACGTTCAAGGAAAAATTGGGCAATCAGTGGACGAAGGCAGTCGTAGTGCAGCTCCTAGGTCGTAGGATCGGCTATCATGCGCTAAGCTCTCGCCTGAGGGCTTTATGGAAACCAGTCGGCCCCCTCAAAATAGTCGACCTGAAGCAAGAGTTTTACCATGTTCGGTTCTTGGAAGACTCCGATTATTACCATGCATTAACAGATGGCCCTTGGTTAATTTATGGACAAGCACTGGCAGTTCAACGATGGATGTCGTCCTTTAGGCCAAAGCAGGGGAAGATCACGTGAGCAGTCACCTGGATCAGATTTCCAGATTTACCTATTGCTCGATATCATCCAGGGATACTCACGGCCTTGGGAAACTTAGTAGGACATACGGTAAAAATAGATGAGGTGACCTTGCAAGCCCACAGGGGACGGTATGCTCGGATCGCCATGGATATAGACCTTACACTACCGCTAAAAACCAGTGTGGAACTGGACGGGGAGTTACTCCAAGTAACGAATGAGGGACTCCCTCAGCTCTACTATTCCTGTGGGAAAGTTGGACATTCTATAGCTACTTGTCCTCAACCCAGAACTGTTCTGGATGAAGGAAGATTAATTCTTCCTTCACGATTTTCTTCTCTTCTCCTTTCCTTGGTGTTCTACGACACTCTCCTCTCCTCTTCCTTTTAATTC
>JANZLF010000221.1:9860038-9877289 GCA_026546835.1 Erythroxylum foetidum | reverse complement strand
AATTAAAGTAAGCAAACAATTAAATAAATTCATAAATAAATAAAAAATTTTCGGGGCCCAACAACAACAAACACAAAAAAGACCCCCTGGATATAGAAAACTACAAAGAGGAAAGGTACTCAAATGGCAGGACATCTACCTGCTTGTCTGGATCCTATACCTCCTGGAGACCAAAATGCATAAGGACACACAGGCAACAGATACAAGTTGTAAAGGGACCTACAAGCCATGTCCCAATTAAGAGCACAAAAGCTTTAAATCAGAACTGTCAAACCAAGCAAAACAATGATCTGCTTGCCTAAAGCTCACGGTTATGGGAGTGCTGGAGTGAGTTACTTCTAGTAGGCCTTGTTACCTTCAGAGTCAGTCAGCTAACTACAGGTGTCCCCCTTTGGCTGCGTTGGCGAACTGGATATTGTGTACCTGAAATAGCAGCTGCATAGATATGATAGTAAAAAGAAAAACTCTCTGACCTTACCTACACTCATTGTTAACTCTGAGTTGCTTCTGAATCTGGGTGAGAACTCTAGCTATCAACCCATCCACCGCCATGGCTTTATCTGTGAAAGACCTGGCATTACGTTTTTTTCCAAAGGGAGTAGACTGCTGATGAAAGGATGATAAGGAGAATAGAGGTCATGCTACAAGGGCGGGATTGGTTCAACCAAGGGAGAATGCAATGGAGTGTTAAATGTGGAGGGAGGGGTAGATGGAAGTAGGACAGACAATATGCCCACACAGTTTGGGAGTAGGGGCAGACAAAGAATAAGTGGTCAATGGTTTCATTATCTTGGATGCATAAGGAGCAAAAATTAGGAGTATGAAGGAAGGGAAGACGATCTGCGGTTTGTAGTTTGCCACAGAAGGCCAACCATAGGATGAAGGAGCACCGGATTCTTAATATATATGTTTAGAGTTTGTATACAATCTCCACTTTATAATATCACACCTCTAAATTAGCATCACCCACTAATATTGCTTAAGACGTACATTTAATTACCACCACATTTTTCTTCATTGAAACAAAAGAATAAAAATTATTAGATAGCTGCCAACATGACACTCTACTAATGATGAGTTACTCGTCT
Source organism: Erythroxylum foetidum (assembly GCA_026546835.1). Classification (NCBI taxonomy): domain Eukaryota; kingdom Viridiplantae; phylum Streptophyta; class Magnoliopsida; order Malpighiales; family Erythroxylaceae; genus Erythroxylum; species Erythroxylum foetidum. Next base: position 9,876,201 of record JANZLF010000221.1, on the reverse strand, counting down.
GGTCAGGTCATAATTTAATTATTGTTTGGTCAATTAAGTGTCATTCTACGTTCTTATGTACACCTATCATGTTCTTCAAGTTATTCTTATTTTGGACATATAACTAAAATAACTTCCTTCCGGATCATAACTACCTATCTAAGTTACTCTTGCACCTTCCATTTATTGTTTGCCTCTTCCCGAAAACCAGCTTGACCGTTTCATATGTACTCTTGTACCTCTCTGTCCCACCCAATTGCCATAATAACAAATCGTCTCCATGCATGCATACAAACTCCTCCATTTTGAGTAAGTTATCGCCAGAAGTGCATTTATTCGTATCTTGTCCAGGTCTGATCGATGTCAGTGTCAATGAGCAACAAGGGAGAGTCTTCAAGATGGATGCTGGACAGCGTTGAGATTGATCAAATGGTTAACATACCTATAAACGATGATGGACACAAGACTAATTCATGTACACCATCTAGACCTGCCAATGATTCGCCAACCAATATCAGGCATTCCGGTAATCTTGGCATGTCCCTAAGAAGAACTACAAGCAATTTTGGGGCGTCGATCAAGAAAACTACGAGCAATGCATTGAGGAAAAGTGGTGTTCTGGGTCCGGCGCCGGCACATTCCCGGCCGTCAAAAATGGAGAGGACAGCGTCAGCAGCAGCTAAAGGGCTTAACAACCTCCGGTTTCTTGATAGGACGGTGACAGGGAAGGAACAGGACGCATGGAGATCCATCGAAAGGCGATTCGATCAATTTGCAGTTGATGGGAAGCTCCCTCGGGAAAAATTTGGAGTATGCGTCGGTGAATATCTCTCTCTTTTTTTTTTTAACATGTTTCTCGTACTTTGGCAGGCACACATAAGAAAACCAAATGAATCTGAAAAGGGCAAAACTTATATTTTCCTTATAGGAATGGGAGATCAATCAAGAGACTTTGCCGGGGAAATATTTGATGCCATTGCAAGGCGTAGAATGGTGTGCACCATAAATGGGATAACTCGGGATGAATTGAAATTGTTTTGGGAAGATATGACTAGACAAGATTTTGACACTCGGATCCAAATATTTTTTGACATGTGAGGATCTTTTGTAAAAATTACCTGAAGTTCAGCTTACCAAAAGAAAGTTTTGACAATGAAAACTTTTGCAGGTTTGACAAGAATGGAGATGGTAGGCTATCTGAGGATGAAGTGAAGGAGGTGAGTGAGCGTTCCCCTTTCTATATAGATATACGAGGTAATGAAGTTTCTCATCACATGCTTATCTTTTAATGGCAAAAGGTTATTGTGTTGAGTGCCTCAGCAAACAAGCTCGCAAATCTTAAAGAGAACGCGAAAGCATATGCAGCTCTAATCATGGAAGAACTCGACCCCGATCATCATGGATACATAGAGGTTCGTAGAAACGAAAAGAACTAAAGATTTTCGTCGTAAAATTCAGACCATGTGATCAATTAACTGGTAACTCTAATTCTTTCAACTTCTTATTGGATTGATCAGATGTGGCAGCTAGAAACTCTACTAAGGGGAATGGTGAGCCCTGATGGATGCCCTAAACTAGAGCACAAAGATGAAAATCTCCTCACAAAAGCCATGATCCCAAGTAGATACAGGACACCTGTTAGCAAATTCTTTTCACTAACTATAGAACTGATTCACGAGAATTGGAGGAGAGTGTGGGTTGTCATTCTCTTGTTAGCCATAAATGTGATCCTTTTCGTTTGGAAATTTAATCAGCACAAGGGCTCGCCTATCTACAAAATCTCAGGAAATTGTCTGTCTGCAGCCAAGGCTACAGCAGAAAATCTCAAGTTTGATATGGCTCTCATTCTTATTCCTGTCTGTCGGAAAACACTTACCATGCTCAGATCATCTTTTCTTAATAATTTCATCCCTTTTGATGACAATATAAACTTCCACAAGATGATTGCATTACTGATAGCGATAGCCACAGTAGTCCACACAATAGCTCATTTGGCTTGTAATTTCCCATTGTTGGCTTCATGTCCAAGAGAGAAATTCATGGCCATTGTTGGACCGCTGTTCAAATACCAACAGCCAACATATTGGTCTCTCCTATCAACTACAGTAGGCATAACTGGGATCCTCTTGATTCTCATTATGACCTACTCATTTACCCTGGCAACACACTATTTCAGGAAGAATATTGTCAAATTGCCAGGGCCATTTCACCATTTGGCAGGTTTCAATTCTTTTTGGTATGCACATCACTTGTTGATATTCTCCTACATCCTTCTCTTTTTGCATGGCTACGTCCTCATTTTTGACAAGCCTTGGTACGAAAAGACAGTGAGTCCAACCTGATCCACCTCCTCCAATAATTTAAGATTCCCAACGGGTGAGTCTGTTGCTAAATTTCTCCTGCTATTATGCAGACATGGATGTATATAATCGTGCCAATATTGCTGTATCTCTGCGAGAGACTCTTCTCAAGGTTTCAAAACCAGATTAATCATGGCGTAAGCGTCATTAAGGTATGAAACTTTTTCCTTAAATGTATATCATCAAGTTTCATTCGCGGATAAATAATCTTCCAGTTTCTATTGCTCTTTTGGACATTGCAGGCAGTGGTATACTCGGGGAACGTTCTTGCATTATACATGAGTAAACCTCCTGGCTTCAAGTACCAAAGTGGAATGTACATTTTTGTCAAGTGCCCGGATTTATCACAATTCGAATGGTGATTGATAAGATATAATCTCTCTCTTTTTTTTTTTTGAAACTGATAAGATATAATCTCTTATTAACTACGAAATCATCATATTTCCATGTTTAACCACTAAAGTTCTCATTTGGTACAGGCATCCCTTTTCAATTACTTCTGCGCCTGGGGATGATTACTTGAGCGTCCACATACGAACATTAGGAGATTGGACGACTGCACTCAGAAAGAAATTCGAAAAGGTTGCATATGAACATTATCTTACAATGTCAAGACAAACGCTTTCATGTTATTTCATTTGTATGTCATGACAGGGAATTTGTCACGCTGTTAAAGCAATTACATTCCAATCTCTAGGACAGTAGTTGACATAGTGAGATATTTATGTTCCCTGAATATGTGTCAGCTCCTGCCCTCATAGCTCATCCACTTAATTCTCATGTTGTTCATGTCCTGAACTGATGAAACTTTTTTTTTTTCTTTTGGTCTTTATATTTTCCAGTTATGCGAACCTCCAGCTGCAAAACAAAAACCAGGAAGCCTGATGAGAATGCAGACTAAAGCACTATCGGATTCCAACTATGAAGAAGTACAAGCAACGTGAGTAGGGTGGTTGTATAACTGCTCAAATTCTTCAGAACACGTGAGATCTGTATATAACATCTCATTTTTTTTATTACAACAGATTTCCAAGGATCCTTATCAAGGGACCATTTGGAGCTCCTGCTCAGAATTACAAGAAGTATGACATTCTCTTGCTAGTAGGTCTAGGAATCGGCGCAACCCCATTTATTAGCATCATAAAGGATCTTCTCTATCACATCAAGCTACACGCCCCAAAACCGGTGAGTTTAATAGTACTTAATCAAATTTAATTTACTTAACGGAATATCTTCAAATTATCAAGAAACATTATTTTCCTGACAATAATTGCATACACAGGACCAAGCGTTATCTGCAAGAAAATATCCTGAACGAGCCTATTTTTACTGGGTCACAAGGGAACAAGGTTCTTTTGAATGGTTTAAAGGTGTCATGAATGACATAGCAGAATATGACCGCACTGTATGTTTTTCAATCTCCATGTACCACAATTTTGCGTCTTTCTTTTCCTTTCCGCCACTGATTAGAGTAACACTTTTGCCTTTCAATGACACAGAACATGATTGAAATGCACAACTACTTGACTAGTGTATACGAAGAAGGAGATGCAAGGTCTGCACTTATTGCTATGGTGCAGAGACTACAGCATGCCAAGAATGGGGTTGACATTGTCTCGCAAAGCCGGGTACAAAAAAGTTGGATTTACTGGTCAGGAGACTATAGATGTCCTTTTAAATTGTTATCCTAACATAGTTTGATTACATGAGACAGATAAGAACGCACTTTGCTAGACCAAATTGGAGAAAGGTGTTATCTGAAATGGCAAACACATATCCGTCTACTAGGATAGGTAAGTCCAATTGAAATATCGCAAGATCATATAATAACCTAAAGGCCTTAAATTCAAATGCTCGTTTATCATAAAGTACAGAGAAGTGGTATTCACTGTCAACTCGAAATTGGCTTGACATGTCCCTTCTAAAATCGGGAGTTATTCCGCCGTCATGAACCATTAGAAACTTGTGCTCATTGATTGGCAGTTTTTTTTTTTTCCTCTTCTGTTTTGCAGGTGTCTTCTTCTGTGGAAGTGTTGTTCTTGCCAAAACATTGAAGCAACTTTGTCAGGAGTTTAGCTTGAATTCGACAACCCGCTTCCAGTTCCACAAGGAAAATTTCTAAACAGCGAAGAAGTACATTTGATGTCCTAAAATCTTACATAGAATTTTACTGAGAGCAGCTGTTCAGCCCAAAACAAAGGAAAATTGTGTATATATAGTATATGCATCACAAGATTCATGACATTAAGTTTTAGGATTTACCTAGATTTAGATTTTTTATGAGAAAATATTTTAGATGTTACAATTAGTCGAGCTTAACTATAAGTCAAGAGAAATTTTGTACCTTGAGAGTTCATCATCTCATCTCCTTTTATTACATAACGTACAAGAAATTATTCTTTGAAAAATTGTTTTATGAGTGTAAAATTTTAAATATGAGACTTTGGATTAGATAATTTAATTTAATTTCTTGTAAACTGACTTTTTACATAAATAATTAACTCATAAAATATCTCATTGAAATGCAATATTACAAGAGACGAATTCAACAGCTACATATTCGTCTTTGCCTAAGATCAAAAAAATAGACATCTTTAAGTCTAGAAAGGTATAATCATTCTTGACAGATTCTACAATACTATAGTAATTTGTAAGGTAAGGTACTCCGCTTGCTATTTAGAGAAATAATAGGAGAAGGAAGAGAAGACTAATTTCTATAATTTTCTTTTCATTTCGTGCCTTTCCCATCCCTTACAAGTTCTAATATGTTCTCATTCTCACCCCATCAGCTGAATTCAGCTGTACAAATTGTTATTCTATTCTCTCACTATAAATACCCCTCGCTCATTCACATCCTTCTGCATTTATTCCTTAAGCTTAGCTGGTACATGTCGTACTCTCGTACTAGGCCTTAAAGGAACCAGGCCATCTTCATTGATTTCCTCCTCCTTGCTATATCCTTCTATTGGATCCACACTTGCATTGGTGTCTGCTTGCTCGTTGGATTCCTCTTGCTCGTCTGGAATCGTATCATCACTCCCTTCCTCGAAATGGACCTTGCCCTCAAGGTCCAAGTCAGGATATTCTTTAGTGAACTAGATCAAATGCTCCCAGGTGGAGGATTCTAGTTGCAACCCTTCCTATTGTACTAGTATTTTTTCTTTTGACCATTAGAAAGCATTTGAATTCGACTGCCGACTACTGCCAATGACTTGTCAATAGCAGATGGAGGTAGAGTGGTGACTCCAGCGGGCTGATGTCCATGAAAATGCTTGATGAGAGAGACATGGAAGACATTATGAATGCGACTCCCAGCAGGTAACTCCAATTTATAAGCAACATGATTTATTTCACGAGCTATTCTGTAAGGACCGAAATACTGTAAACCCAACTTCTAATGGAATTTGAAGGACACTAAGTACTGTCTATAAGGTTGTAATTTCACTAAGACCATATATCCTTCATTAAAGTGAACATTCTGTCTGTGTCTATCTACTTTTAGCTTCATTATGTTCCTAGCCTGTTCCAACTGATGTTTGAGAAATTTGAGGAGCTCATTACCGTGTTAAAGTTGAGTGTCCAAGGATTCAATGTTGGTGGTGCATGGTATATATACGGGAACATGTTGCGCTTCGCGATCATAGAGAGCTCTAAATGGAAACATTTCGATGGAGGTATAATAGGTGGCATTGTACCTTGCAACCATTTATGGGGAAATTTATGCACAAAACAATGGAGGTATTGTTGGAGTGTTCGGTTGACAACTTCCGATTGGTCGTCCGTTTGTGGGTGGTAGGCGGTGGATCATTGAAGAGTAGTGCCATTGAGAGCGAACAATTTGGCCCATAACTGATTCACAAAAAGTGGGTCTCGATTAATGGTAATTGATTTTGGGAAGCCATAGAGACGAACAATTATATAAACGAATTTCTCTGCCACAGTTGAAGCATTAAAGGAACGAGGTAGGGCAGTGAAGTGAGCAAACTTTGTAAGTCTATCCAGTACTACCACTGTGACAATCAAACCTTTGGTTGGAGGTAATGCCGTAAAGAAATCCATGGTTAAGTCCTCCTATACATGACTTAGAGGGGGTAATAGTTGCAAAAGACCAGCTGGCGGTGTAGTGCAATATTTCACCTGCTAACAAGTTTGACATTCTTTGATAAAAGCAGTGACATCCTTCCGAAGTTTAGGCCACCAAAAGTTCTGGCTAATTTGCATGTATGTTTTTAAAATCTCAACATGTCCGCTGAGCTTGGTAGTGTGGAACACATAGAGGAGAGTGGTTCTAAGGGGGAGAATCTAAAGCCAAGAGGAGTTTGCCTTTGAATAATATAATGCCATTCACAATCTGATAGTCATCAGGAAGATGACCAAGATGGTAAGCATTGTGCAATTCCTTAAGCTCCGGAGATGTTTGATTTTCTTTCTTGATTTTGTTCACTATGTTGAGAACTTATCTAGCTTCCACAAGGAGCACTGTTACAGAGGAATGGGAGAGGGCATCGGTAGTTCTATTTTCCTTACCTGGGTAATAAAGAATCGCATAGTCAAAGCCTAAGAGCTTACTCAGGTAATACTGCTGCACTGGGGTTTGGATTACTTGCTACATTAAGTCTCTGAGGCTCCGATGGTCAGTATAAATAAGGAATTTCCTACCCAGCAAGTACTATCGCCACTTTAGGACGGCCTGCACGATGGCATACGACTCTGTAGAATATGTAGAGCTCTTGCTCTTGCGAGGGTCCAACTTCTTGCTGAAAAAAGTAATAGGGTGTTTGTTCTGGCTCAGGAATATGCCAATCCCTTCATCAAAGAATCAGTTTTCATAGCAAAAACTTGATCAAAATCAGGCAAGGCCAAGACAGGAGCAGAGCACATGGCAAATTTGAGTTTTTGGAAGGCAATTTCAGCTGTATCAATCCACTGAAAAGATTTATGCTTCAGCAAATCTCTGAGTGGGGCTGCAATGATAGCGTAGGCTTTAATGAAGCATCGATAATAGTCGGTAAGTCCTAAGAATCCTCTTAATTCCTTAACTGTCTGGGGTAGAGGCCATGAAGCTATTGCATGAATTTTGTTCTAACCAGGTTTGAGACCTTCTTGATCCACGATGTGGCCAAGGCATTCAATACTTGTGGCGTCAAAAACACACTTGGGTATTTTAGTGATGAAGTTTGAGTGCCTGTAGAACCTACTTGAGGTGTTGCACATGCTCAGTTAGACACCTGCTAAAAATCAAAATGTGAAAAAAGTCACAAATTAATGCAAATATAGCCTGAAAATGGTGTTCATGGCTCCTTGAAAGGTGAATGGGGCATTTGTCAAGCCAAATGGTATGATGAGGAACTCATAATGGCCTTCAGGAGTCCTAAACATTGTCTTGTAGGTGTCCTGGTCATGCAACCTTATCTGATGATAGCCTACCATCAAATCTAGTTTAGAAAAAATCATGGCACCGTGAAGTTCATCTATTAACTCATCAATGGTAGGGATTGGAAAATGATCCTTGACAGTGATAGAATTTAGTGAACGGTAGTCAATACAGAATCACCAGGTTTTGTCTTTCTTTTTGACGAGGAGTGCTGGAGAGGAAAAAGAACTGGTGCTAGGTTTAATGATGCCTTGTTTGAGCATGTCAACCACTTGTTTTTCGATTTCACTTTTTGAAAATGGGGGTATCTGTATGGATTAACATTGACTGGTTGGGAGTTAGGTAAGAGGTGGATACGGTGATCAAACAATCGAGATGGGGGAAGGCTAGTAGGAGTTTGAAAAACCTGAGGGTATTGATCTAGATTAACTGGAATTTCAGATGGGGTTTTGGTAATGTGGGAAAGAGAAAGTTGGTAACATGGTTCAAGTAAATAAAGGTATGAGATGACTTGGTCAGAGTGGTGAATTTTGGTAAGTTGGTGTAAGGACATCGAAGAGGGGCACGAAGGGTTTTCATCATGAAGGATAATAGGTTGCTAGTTCTATGTAAATTGCGTGGTTCTAGTTTGGTAATTTTAAGAGCAGGTCTGAGCAAGTAAAGCCATTGTAATCCCATAACTAACTCAGCTCCTTCAATAGGCAATACAAAAATATCTATGATGAAATAGTGTTGCTGCAAGGTCAGTTGAACCTGTTTGCAGACATGAGAACAGGGTAACCGATCACCATTGTCGACTTAGACAAAGAACTCGGAACATGGCACGAATGGAAAGCCCAAACACTTGACATCCTTAGGATGAATAAAATTATTCGTCACCCCATTATCCACCAAAACCTGAATGCTTTGGCTCGCACATTTTCCAGTAAATCGAAAGGTTCTGAAGAGTTCTGAATCAGATAAGGCCAAGTAACTAATTTTAAGTGGTTCTGGTGGAGTGTTTTGTACCATAGTTTGACGATATCAACTGGTGAGGCTTCAGTGGAAGTTTGTTCTTCCTCGAGACAAGTATCCTCGAAGGACATTATGAGAAATTTGTTCTTACAACGATGGCCTCGCACAAATTTCTGATCACAATTATAGCAGAGTTGTTGAGCTCTTCTATGTTGCATTTCTTTATGGGACAGCTTGCGGATAGGGATATTTTTTTGGATGGTGGGTAAAACTAGCAGGGTGGTGACTGGTTTGGGGTTTGGTGGGGGTAAGAGGCCACGTAATTGAGAAGGAGGTGGTATGGTCCAAGTTGGCTTAGAGGTGGCTTGTAGTTCATTATACTTAGCTTCATGTAACTTAGTGAGAGAAATAGCAACTGAAAAAAAGGGGGTTGGGCAATCTGTAACTCACGCTTCAATTCAAGTTTGAGGCCTGAAGCAAAGATGCTGATGAGAAAAGGCTTAGTGAGTTCATGCACCTTAATGGATAACGCCTCAAAAACAACTTGACATTCCGCAACGGTGGCCATCTATTGTAGCTTCACCAAGGCTCCCCTAGGGTCATCATAAAGAGAAGGTCTAAAGTGACAGGACAAAGATTCAATAAAAGCAACCTAGGTAGATAGTAGACCATTTTCATGCATCCAATGGTACCAAGATAACGCTGGTCCATCGATATGTAAGGAAGCAATGGGTAGACGTTGGTCAAGAGGGATGTCATGGTGATTGAAATATTGATTAATGCGATACACCAACCCTTGGACGTTGTCCCCATAGAATTTTAAAAGGTCAATCTTCAGAGACAGGATTAAAGGTGGATTGGTGATTGGGAGGATGGCCTCCCTGTCTACATGTCTATGCTGGTGTTGGTTTTCGATTACCTATAAGCAATTATCAATAGCTTGCAGGGTATCCTGTAGTGCTTGAGCCCGTGGTGGTTGTGCATCCATGGAGGTCAATGAAAGCACTAGATGATATGCTTGCTATTTAAAGAAATAACAGGAGAAGGAAGAGAAGACTAAAATCTATAATTTTCTTTTCATTTCGTGCCTTTCCCATCCCTTACAAGTTCAAATATATTCTCATTCTCACCCCATCAGTTGTACGCAGCTGTACAAATCGTTATTCTATTTTCTCACTATAACTACCCCCCACTCATTCATGTGCTTCTACATTTATTCCTTAAGCTTGACTGGTACGTGCCATACTCTCGTACTATGCCTTAAAGGAGCCAAGCCATTATCAGTGGTTTCCTCCTCCTTGTTGTATCCTTCTATTGGATTCGCACTTGCATTGGTGTCTGCTTACTTGTTGGACTCCTCTTGCTTATTTGGAATCGTATCATAAGGTGCTTTACAACTTCCGCATAATCATTTTCTAATATTCCTCATAAATTTTGAAAACTTTTAAAAGATTAATTCCATGAAGAATTTCATGTGATTCAATAATAGATGGAGATGGAGATGCAGATGGAGATGGAGAAGGAATTGGAATAAAAGTTACCCAAGTTATAGTTCTTTCCCAATTACACAACATAATACCACAACCTGCTCCCTGCAACTTTCATAGTCCATCAGTACTCATTTTGATCTTGAAACTCATACTAGAGATAAAGCTTGCAATTGTAAGAAATTTTGCAAGTTAGATTCAATTCACTTTGTTCTGGAACCAACTTATTGATCTATATTATACCAAAACATGCAGTCAGCAGTCATCCTAATAAATATAAAATAATTATATGATTATTTAATAATATTTTATACACCTTAATAATTGATATATAAATAGTACAAGATATTAAAAATATTTGGATTAGAAATATAATGTATTATTCTTGAAATTTATAAAATCACTTATATATAATATTTGTAAAATAGAGATAAGGTTCAGTGTTCTCTTATTTATCTCATTAGTTTAAGTTAGACTATAGATAATGCAAACTTAATTTTTTATAAATTATTTATACATAGAATTAGGAGATAGCAAGATTTATATTTTAGACTAACTTAAAAAAAAGAAAGATCTAAGTTACTTTGTTAAAATTTTAGATTGCTAACAAATTTCTTCTAAATTTTTTTAAGAATAACTCGATTGGGTCAAGCAACAAGTCTAACAAGTTTATAAGCAATTTAAAAAACATATCATAATAAAGAACCGAATTCAATGAACTATCTATATCGAATCACGACGCTTAATATATTATAATTAATGTACAACTTCTCATTATTACAAGCATAAACAACTCGCTAGTTAAACCTTTTGGTCTAGTACCAATGCAGTATGATTTGCATTCATGACCTGTAAAATCATAAATCATGTATAATCATATTGCTTCGGCCTTAAATTGAGACTTTGATATAAAACAAGACTTGTGATCTTTAAAAGTACCATGATCCCATACAGAGATAAATCAATAAAAGATGACTTCATATACTTATTAAGATCAATTATGAAATAAATCATCAACTTCCCTAAAAAAAAGTCTCACATCTCAAGAAAAAAGAATCACAAGTGCACATATACAAATAAAAAAGATAAGTGCATATATACGAGCATTTCGAATCATAGTACAACATAACAAGTGCAAAATATGCAACCTTATTAATCCCAAGTACTGTTATGTAATATAACAACCATAGACTCCTATTACATCAACACATTATAAGATAACTTGGTACATATATTGCTTGCATGGTTATGAAAATATGCAAGTTTAAGATTTTTAGTTAGTAAGTCAACTAATATATATGTGTTAATAATGCAATGATAAGTATATTCCCCACCCTAGATAAAATTACATGTCATAAAATGATGAGTTGAACAATTACAAAATGACATTTTTTATATTTCAAAACCAAATTTGTTTCAATGCGTCTTTTGAGAACCTTATATAAAAGATTTAAGTAATTATTAAATGAATCTCTATAAATAGTAAAATCATTCATGAATACTTTAATGCAATTCTCAATATATTAAAACTCATCATCTACCTTTGAAATGTACATAGAGCATTACAAAAATTGAATGGCATACACCTAAAGACATACATTACAAAAAGGAATATAAAGGTATTCTTTTCTTTATCTTCTTGAGTAATTGCTTTTTGCTAGTGGCCTATCCAAAAAGCATGAACATGATTCACCAATAAGTCTTTCTAATATTTGATCTACAAAAGATAATAGGAAATGGTCATTTCTAATATCAAAATTAAGCTTCCTAAAATTTATGCACATTTTCTACCATTTTGCACCCTTACTAGTGTCAACCATTTCGATTTCTTGCTACTATCACCCTAGTTTTCTTTGGTACAACATGAATCAAGCTACCCACTCACCATCCAAATTTTAAAAGATTATACCCACATTTAAAAGCTTTATAATATCTTTTCTTACCACCTTTTTTTATTGTTGGATTGAGTCCACTTTATGGTTCCCTTATTGGCTTATCATTTTTTTCTAAAAGGATCTTATGCATGCAAATCAGTAGACTTATACCATGTATATTAGCTAAAGTCTAATAAACTATAGTTTTGTACTCCTTTAAGAGTACTTCTAGTCTTTCTTCTTGCCCATTAGTTAAGCCTTTTTAGATAATTGCAAACAACGACTCTCCCTTACCCAAATAGACATATTTGAGGTGACTACCAAATTTTTAACTTTGAAACCTACAAAACAAAAGACAACATTTCCTTGTGAGTTATAGGAATTCTAGAATCTAAAGTTTTTGAATTTATTAACGTTACTGATAATGATTTTATAGCTTCATAAGTTTTATCAACTTGGTCATTCACTTCAAATTTAATATTAAACTCTAACTCATTAGCAATACTTTCGTCCTAAAAAATATCTTTCATAATTGAATCAACAATATTCAAATAACAAACAAAGTGAAAATCATTATAATACTTCATTTCTTTAAAAAATATTAATATTCATTATTTCATCAAACTCGATAGAAAGAGTACCCTTGTTCACATTAATTCTTGTTTAAGTCATCTTATGAATGGTGTTACCAAGAAAATTAAAATTGAATACTCTACATTATTTTCATCCATTTTCAAAATATAAAAATCTACTAAAAATACAAAATCATTAGCCTAAACCAAAGTAGCTTGTACAATACCCATAAGACACATATAAGAATGATCAATAAGTTAAATAATCATATCAATTTCTTGCAAAAAAATTATATATAAAACTTGGTAAACTGACTATATATGATATGACATTAATAGATGCATCTAAGTTTAGCATGGTACACTCAATTTTCTTATCACTAATAACACAAAGAAGTGTAAACATACCTAGATATGTTTGTAACTGTTTTAATAATTTCCTATTTATCACAATAGAGACATCCTTTCTTAAAATTTTTCTCTCCTTATCCTTCAACTTCCGTTTATTTGTGCATAGTTCTTTCAAGAACTTTGTATATTATGGAATTTTCTTCATGGCTTCTAGTAGCAGTATATTGATTTCAACCTTTCTCAAAGTCAATAAAATATTTATTTCATATTCCTCTTCTTTTGATTTAGACAAACTGGAAAGAGAGTGAGATACATGTGCATTAGATAGTATAGGCAAAGAAAAATCAACTTTTCACTTTATTGCATCTTTAGAAGGAATTTCATCTTTCTTCCCTCCTTCTTTTTGCCTTTCTACATTTATTGGTAAAGAAAGTCAGATTGGAATTTCTTTCCTCTTCTCTCCATTATTGCATTCACATTCTTCTTCGAATTAACCATCATTTGTCAAAGTAATTTTTCCTGATGCTTACGCTTCCAATTATTAATAAAGATAGCTAATTGAGTGATATAATTTCTTAAACTTTGAAAGCTTACACTTATTTTATTTTGAAATTGCTAAGTACTATTAGCAAAGGTCTTAACAATTTCATTCAAATACATCTAAATTTGAGGGATCAAATTAAGTATGTACATGTGCTTAAAATTGTCTATTAAAATTGTAAGATTAATATCTTTGTTGCCCTATTTAATTATCTTAACTAAAATTTAGATGATCCTTCCATCCCAAATTGTAATGATTTGAATAAAATTTATATTTCTATTTAAGGGTGGCCAAGAAATTCCTATATTACATTAGCTTTTTGAGTTAAGTCTTGGTGCAATATATATATATATATATATAGGATGCCCAGAGAGTGAGCATATTCCACACACTTGTACCAATTGTAATTGACCTATATCTATAGCAGTACTTACCTCATTCACTCGCTTAACAACTCATTCATCCTCGTCCCTTATTGTTGAAATTTTTTTGTCATATTTGAAATTAATTTTCTAGCCACTTCTGGAGTTTTATTTACCAAAACTCTTCCACTAGCTATATTTATCATGCTCCTAAATGTTGGTAGTAACCCTTCATAAAAGTAATGAATGAAAAGTTGCTTAGGAATTACATGGTGTGTACAATGAGCACATAATTTCTTAAACCTCTCCTAATATTCATATAATATTTCTTCAGTGAATTATCTTATTCCACATATCTCATTTTTACAAGAAAGAACTTCTATAATAACACCCTTTTCATTTTATTCCATATTGTCATTGAGTCAGAGGGAAAGTAATAAAGCCAATAATTTACCTGATCTTTTAATAAGAATGAAAAGCATCTGAGATCAATTTGCTCTTCTGTTACTCCTTATAGCTTCATTCCAAAACAAATAACATGAAAATATTTCAAATGTTTATGAGCATCTTTACCTGTAAGATCACAAAAGATAGAAAGTAAGTGAATCAAACTAAATTTTAGTTTGAAGCTATCTTAAAATATGGAGATCTTATACATAAAGGCTGCTAATTCAAATTTGGTGCAACTAACTCCTTCAACGTTCTATTGATTAAATATGTCATATTTTCTTCAACTTCTTAGAAAAATAGAGTCTCTTTTAAATGTTAAATTTATCTCTACTTTCACCTTGAGTGATGAATGGTTTTTTCTTTATTTTGTCTCTTTCTTTAAATGATGCACTGTCTTTTCAATCTTTGGAATATATTACAACTTATTAGTTTAATAAGAAAGAGTCATATAAAACAAGAGATTAGTAGTAAACTGTAAAATATAGCAAAAAAACTTAGAAACTAAACTCGTTATCCACTAGTGGCACCAAACTTTGAATGTGTTATCAAAACCCTCAAAATTAATCTTTGTTTCACAAAACTATTATAGTAGTTGTTAAACCATATTAAATCTCAAAAGAACTAAATATTAGTTTATTAATTTCAATTGATAAAACAGAATGGAGGATATGATTAACTACTTAATAAACTAAAATTAACAAAAATTAAAATGAATCAACTGATAAAAATGAGAAATTTAATTTTACATAACTTTGATTTGAAAGAAAGATCTTATCTAATTGTTTATAACTATTTAATTTAGTTTTCTTATTTCTTATAAGTTATATATGCAAATACCCAAAAAAACCTACTTGCTACATGTACCAATCATTTATGATAATGATGAATTACCAAGCTCAAAATTAATTTAGTGTTGATTATTTTATTTTTATCCAAATTAATCAATACTAACTAATGTGAAATAAAAGATAAAAAAAGAAACATTTGAATTTAAACAAAATCTAGGTTAAAACAAAACCTCCTAAAATTACAAATGGAGTTTTAATTCTCCTTAAATGAGAATATTGAGATTTAACCCTCCTAGTTTTTTATCCTAGGCAATTTCTTATTTAATCTAATCACTTTCTTGTAATAGTTGATTTGATTTATACTTGCACTTGTCTTTTCTTTGGATGATGTATGTATTTACTTATTTTATCTTTTATTGTTAATCCTTACTATGTTCTGTATGATGTAACGCATTACATATTTTTATATTTTTATTTATATTTTTTACTATTAATATTTTGTGTTACACGTGGGTCTATAAAAATAGTCTATCTACTTGGAAGAGATAAGGTGACATACTACTGGACCTCTTCAAATTTCATGTTTACTGTTGTTGTTGTTATTGATTCACTACAAGAAATTAGCAGTTTACCGATGGAAAAAATTATTGGTAAACTGCAACCTTTCGTCGGTAATTTACTTTACTGATGAAATCGAACAACAAACAAAATTGTTGGTAAAATGCTCGTAGTTAACCTTAGTGATGAACCATATTATGTCGGTAAATATACCGTTGGAATGATAATAACACAACCGTCGGTGAAAGTTATTGACGACGGTAGATTTTTACGACGGGTTCTTAAAATATGTCGTTAATTAGCTGACCACACGTCGTAACACAAGTCAAAATTAATTAACTAGACTACTACTGTAGCAGTGGCGAGTCTAGGTCCATCCCACAGAGAGTGTGTGAAAAGTTTATGAAATGAAATTAATTGGTGCTTAGGAAAAAGGGGGTTTTGGATTTTTCAAAGAAGAAAATAAAATAAAACTAACTAATAAAAACACAAATCAAAGAAAACATGCAAAAA
>JANZLF010000221.1:9793534-9810725 GCA_026546835.1 Erythroxylum foetidum | reverse complement strand
AGGCCTTTCTCCCTTTTGCTCCATATCCCGAAAGAGCCTCTTTGCTTCAACAAAATTCCCCTCCTTGCAATACATGTTGATCAAGGTACTATACGTGACAACATCAGGCCTTTCTCCCTTTTGCTCCATATCCCGAAAGAGCTTCTTTGCTTCAACAAAATTCCCCTCCTTACAATACATGTTGATCAAGGTATTATAGCTCCAAATATTAAGCATCAAGCCTTTTTCCGACATTGAAAATAACAATCTTTTTGCTTCATCTTGTCGTTTTAGTTTAGACAAACCACATGCAATGATATTATAAGCGAAGACATCCCCAATGAATCCCTTTTTTTCCATCACGGCCAGCACCTTTAAAGCCTTATCTATGAACCCTCTTCTGCAATATCCATCAAAAAGAGTACTAAATACTACATGATCAACATCAAACCCTTTACTTTGCATTTCGTTCAACAATATTTCAGCAGCTTCCACTTTCCCAGCCTTGCAATTCCAGCAAATAATTGACTTATAAACATAAACATCTGGTTCTACTTCCCTTTCTTGCATTTCTTCAAACAACTTCTCAGCTTGAGCAAATTTCCCATTACTTCCATACCAACCAATAAGGATTGCATATGTAGCAGCATCGTAAACGGTTTCCTCCATCTCCATCAACTTCAACATCTCATTAACACCCCCAAAATCCATTATCTTTGTATAAGCATTTAGAAGTGTGTTATAAGTGACAGTAGTAGGTTTAACCCCTTTAGCACTCATTTCGATCAACAAATCTTTAGCCCTTTGAACCTTTCCACTCTTGCATAACGCATCAATCACAATCGTCAAAGAACATTCTGTAATTTCTACATTGGACTCGAGCATGTTTTCGAATAGATTCAAACATGCTTCCATTTTACCACATCTTTTCAAAGCAAATAAAGAAACACTACAAGACCTAGCATCAATCTTTAAGCCGTTGCTTGCCATATAATTGAAGACCTCCAAACCGTATTCAAACATATTAACATCAGCACAAACTCTAAACAACATGTCACACAACCTCTTCACAAAGTTAGGCTCATCAAATCTACTCTCAACCAAAGAAACCAAATCTGATATCGGGCATCGAAGATTATCTTCCGTAACAGTAAAAGTTAAAACATTCTTCATTTCTGCAAATTTTCTAGCCTTATACAATCTTAATATGAAGATTATATACGATTCCAAGTCAGGTTTAGAAGAAACAAGAGGTTGCTCTCTTTGAAGAAAGTTAATGAAACACATACACAAGTAAGGGGGCACATCTGGGTCAGAAAGGACAAAATTGATGATGTCTGAATTGAGATGAGAGAGCAAGGGTGGTGCGTTTAGGAATGGTTTGAGGCCTGATTTGATGAGGGTTTTAGAGATTTCCTTGGCAATTCCTTGGCTGCGGATCGCAATTAAGCTTGCAGGTGTGGCTTTATTGAATAATATCGAGAGCTTTGAATTAGACATCAAAGCATTAATAAGAAGAGAAAGTGAGACCATTTCTTCCTTTGTTCCATCTGTCAATGGTTTATACACTCCTTTCTCCACAAAACTAGTCAGAGTAACTTACCAAAAATCATTAACAAAGCCAATCCACCCACTTGATCATTCAAAGCCACCACAATGGTCTCTTTGATACGGAACCAACACTGCTTGTTGCCTAAACCTTATAACCTGCATAAAACCCGTATGAGCATGTCACTAAAAGAAAGTTCTTCCCCCTGAATCCTAAACCTTAAAAAGCTTAAACAAAAATGAAAATCAAAAACCTGGATTACCTGGATTTGTGAAGTCACAATTCACAAATCCAGGGAACATTTAGAGTAGAGAGACGCAGTTCAAGTTGAAAATTAACGCAGCACAACATAGTTCAACTCGGGCATTCAATGCGAAGGAAGAGTCTCCGAATGACCCCTTTTCGGAAAGCATAACCAAAACCAAAGAGCATGCGTAAGGCATGTTAAGTACACTTTTATCTTATAGGTGAGTCATTGGTATTCCCAATCCTATGCCATGAAATACGGAGTTTTCTTTATCAGATCCGCATTTTATTCATTTTATCTCATTAAGTTTGTTACTCTTTGTTTAGGTGTACATATTCTAGAGCTTAGGTGTAAATAATGAGCTGTATGATGAGGTGTAAATAATGAGCACACAATCTTCTTTAATAAAAATTAAATCAATTTGAAATTTTTTTAAATAAAATTTTGTACTTCATATTGGTATCATTGTTTTTTAAAATTATTTTAGTTTTAATTAAATAAAATAAATATTATTGGATTTGGATTTTAAAAAAAAAAGGATCGTTGAATTCGATGTTGTAAAATACAAAATCCGCTACCAAATTATTTTATACTAACCAAAATTTTGTAATTAACAAGAATTAAATTGTTAAATTAAAATATATTTTATAATTAAATATTTTTAAACATAAAAATGTTTTTACAAATAGTTATTATGTCTAAAAAATTATTTTATTGCTAATTTTAATAGATAAATTTTTTAAAAATTTTAGTTTTAGTTATAAGATAAGATTAATTTTATTAAGAGATTTCATTTTTATATAATTAAAAATAAGTTTTATACTCGTTAACAACTACATTTTTTAGTATAGTTTCTAATATTAATTTAAATGATTATTTTTTATTTTTAACATAGACAAATAAGTTTAAATTTATTTAATTTTGTTTGATTTTCTTAAGTAAATTGAATCATAAAAATAAAATTGGGATTTAACCAATAATTTTCGATTCTAGTTTAATAGTGTAATTGTTTTGCATAAATGCATTCATGATGAAAGAAAAAACTAACTTTTAAAATGATTTCAATTGCTTGTTTTAAAGGTATGCTAAGAAAAATCAAATGGCATTCGTTAAATTATTTACTAATCTTAAAAATTCAATTAATTGTTGTCTATTAGCAACATTTAAGTAAACAAGTTGATCTTTTTCTTTTTTCATATCCCAACATCACTATACTATGAATTGAATTCCTATATTATTTCAAATAACATGTTTCTGCGTAAAATTCTTAAAATTATTAGTTCCAAGTTATTATTATATAAACATGCCTTAAAGTTAATTTTTTTTTGTAAAATATTAATACAATCAATTAAATCCACAAAAGTTGATACCAAATAATAGACAAAGAGTATATAACAATAAGCACATGCAAGAAACCATGCATGAATTCCTATCTAATAGAAAAAATCGTGTCCTCATTAATTATTTTTAAAAGTCACACTCTTATAAGTCATTTTACATATAAATAGTTAATACTAAATATTTAATTTTATTAAATATCCTTAAATAAACAACTAATATTATTCACTAGTCAAATCAGCTATATTAATCCGCTGTTAGCTAACTTCTAATAGAATCAACTAATAGTTAAAGCAATTTGTAGATTATCAAATAGGCCCTTTGGCCCTTTGTTATCTTCTATTATTGTGATCAACTTGTTAGCAATACTTATTGAACATGACAAATATCACAGGATAATACTTCAATCTTTCGTGGAGTAATTAGTACTTGTTTAAGTATTTGTTAAAGAGTGGAATAATTTTATAATGTTAGAAACTAAACTTGTGGTTTTGTGATCATCATCTTCATTGAGTTTCTACTGCAAGAATGATACATTGAAGTGGAGAGTGTTCCCATCTTTATGGAACTTCAGGAACTGCTTAAATTTTATATTGCAACAATCTTCTATATGGTTTCAGTAATGGCAACTGGGCATCGGCTTGGCTTTTGAACGACATCATCATGGTAGCTCATTCCTCCTACCTAAAAAGACGGGGAAATTTTAGTTCCTCTACTGAATCTAGGAAAGCTGATGAGGCAGATGGGCTCATGTTGTTGAGTTAACTTTGTTAGTTCAGAAGGCAAAAACTTCCTTAAACAGGGTAGAAAAGCAAATGTTATCTGTGATACTTCGTACCTCTAAATTGGATAGTTCTGAAACTGTCTCCATTTTGATTGATATATCATGAGAAGTAAAACAAAAAAGGAAGTCATTTGCACCAAGTGCACTGTAGTTTCCCTTGCCCAGATGTTCGCTAGTGACCCACAGAGGATTCTTTGGTTACAACGTTCTCTTTCTCCATATCCTGAAAGCTTCTGGTTCCACTACTGGCAATAAGTTCATTGAATGGAAATGTCAAAACGGAAGAAACAGAAGTCCACTATGGGACATAAGAAGGGATGCTCAATTTATTCCAAAAATACAAATATAAATCATTACGATTAATATGATCTGAATTCTCATACTTCATAATAAGATCATTCTGATTTAAAGAGGTTAATCCAGCAACTTTCTTCCCTAAAGGGCACACAGTAGAACTTTGTGGATAATTACCACCTTGCTACATCATGTATTCTGTATTAATTCTCTTCCATTGTTTCTTAAAGGACTCATAATTAGCTAGAATTGTTGTGGAAAATGTTGGAATGATTTTCCATATCTGAATCAATCATTTACATCGCTTATATACATGCTTTCGGCCACTGAAAAACAAAGAATAGACCCTAGAAAATAGGAAAATACAGCTGTACAAATAACGAACTTGAAACTAATTCTATTAAGCTAAATGACCATTTTATTTCAGCTAATAGCCCCCCTCAAGCTGGTGAATGGATGTTTAGCATTCCCAGCTTACGAAGGTTATCTCGAAAAGGTTGAGCAGCCAGAGACTTGGTGAAGAGATCCGCCAATTGAGCAGCTGAAGAACAGGGCATCAAACGCACAATCCCTTGTTGAACTTTTTCCCGAACAATATGGCAGTCGATCTCAATGTGTTTGGTGCGTTCATGAAAAGTCGGATTTGAAGCAATCTAGATTGTGGAATCGTTACCAAAAAATAATGGTGTTGCACACTGAACAGGGGCACGAAGATCGTTGAGCAGATAATGGAGCCATTGAATTTCACAAACAGTCGATGCCAAAGCCCTATATTCTGCTTCAGATGATGATCGAGAGACAGTAGGTTGCTTTTTAGCTTTCCAGCTAATGAGAGAGTTGCCGAGGAAGATACAATAGCCTGTGACCTATCGTCTCGTGTCAGGACACCCTACCCAATCAGAGTCACTAAAGGCGCGAAGATCAAGTGAAGAATTGGAGGGATAGAATAAGCCGGAGGCTGGACAACCTTTCAAATATCTAAGAACTCGATGTGCTGCCTGTAGATGTTGTGTAGTGGGTGTATCCATGTATTGGCTTAACTGTTGCACAACATAAGAAAGATCTGGCCTAGTAGATGTTAAGTAGATGAGTTTACCAATAAGTTGCCTATAAGTTGTGTTGTCAGGGAGCTGCTTACCAGCATTTGATGTTAATTTATAGGTTGATTTAACGGCTATGGGTGTCTTGGCAGGTTTGCAATCCAAGAAGCCTGAATCCTGTAAGATCTCCAAAGCATATTTCCTTTAAGAAAGATGAATACCATTGGTACTTCGAGCAACTTCGAGACCAAGGAAATATTTAAGATTGCCAAGATCTTTAATTTTGAATGCTTGATCAAGAAAGGTTTTAACATTGAAGAGTTCAGTTCATGAATTACCTGTTAAGATGATATCATCAACATAGACAAGCAATACAGTAAACTCATTAGTAGCTGTCTTGACAAACATGGAGTAATCCGCAGTTGATTGGGTGTAGCCAAGAGAGAGCAAAGCAGTAGTAAGTTTGGAAAACCATTGCCTGCTTGCCTGTTTTAATCCATAAAGAGATTTCTGAAGTTTGCAAACTTTGGATGAATCAGGATGTTCGAAGCCTGGAGGAAGTAGCATGTATACCTCTTCATGTAAGTCTCCATGAAGAAAAGCGTTATTAACATCTAGCTGTTGTAAATACCATTGATTGCTGGCGGCCAAAGCTAGAAGAAGGCGAACTGTTGTCAGCTTTGCAACGGGAGAAAAGGTGTCAAAATAATCAACCCCTTCAGTTTGTGTATAACCCTTGGCCACTAATCGAGCCTTATATCGCTCAATTGATCCATCGGCTCGATGTTTAACACGGAAAACCCACTTACACCCAATCGGTGTCTTGCCAGGTGGTAAGTCACTGATGATCCAAGTATTATTCTGCTCAAGAGCATTAATCTCGGCCTGCATTGCTTCAGTCCAGTGAGGGTAGGTGCTGGCTTGCTTAAAGGTTTTTGGTTCAAAGGATGCAGTAATGGCTAATGTATAATGTAAGTGTGATGGTGAAAGATGCTGATATGAAATTACAGTAGGTAAAGAATGAGGTGTACTTGGATAATTGGCAGCAGCTATGGTATTGTAGCACTGATAATCCTGTAAATAATTGGGTGGTTGACGGTGTCTTTGAGGGCGAGAGGAAGAGGCAGGTGGTGGGAGATGTATCGGTGATGGTGGGCGGTTCGGAGGTGGTGGTGGTATAGGAGAATCATCATAGGTTGTGTCGGGTTCAAGTAACCGGACTGGGGAAGAGGGATTATAAGAAGCTTGGTGAAGAAAAGGAAATATGGTTTCATGAAAAGTGACATTGCGAGAAACGAAGATGGCTCGTGTTTCTGTATCGATCAAGATGTATCCTTTAACATGAGTTTTATAACCAAGAAAAACACATTGCCGTGCCCTGGAATCAAATTTGTGTCGATGGGCAGTTAAAGTAGATGCAAAACTGAGACAACCAAAGACCTTGAGCATTGAAAAATTAGGTTTGGTGTTATGAAATTTTTCATATGGGGTGATATTAGTAAGTAAAGGAGTTGGAGTTCGATTGATAACATAAACAGCATGAAGAACAACATATCCCCAGAAAAGTTGAGGTAAATGGGAATGAAAAAGAAAGGCACGAGCAACGTTTAAAATATGTTGATGCTTACGCTCAACTAAGCCATTTTGCTGAGGGGTTTCTGTACAAGATGTTTGATGAATAGTGCCATGAGAGGAATAAAAAGAGGGCATATAAAATTCACTTCCATTATCAGATCGGATGATTTTAATTGAATGAGAATATTATGTTTTAGCCAAAGCAAAAAAGTTTTGAAGATGAGTTCGAACTTCATATTTGGTTTTGAGTAATATGATCCATGTAAAACGAGAAAAATCATCCACAATTGTAAGAAAATATCGATGACCATGTAAAGAAACAACAGTGTTGGGTCCCCAAATATCAACATAAATAAGATCAAAAATAGCCTTGGATTGAGACTGGCTTACAGGAAAAGAAAGTTTCTTGTGTTTAGCAAAATGACAAAGAATTATCATGAAAAGAAAGAGAAGGGATATAACCAGCAAGTACCTTGATTCTTGAATATGAAATGTGGCCCAAACGATGATGTCAAATATCAGAAGAAGCAGTGGGAATGGCTAAGGCATTGTGTGGTGGAAAGGTAAAATGTTGAATAGGATTATCCATGGTGTAGAGCCCATGTTGTGCTTTAGCTGTACCAATCATCCTTCAAGATGGTAATGCCTGTATAACACAGTGAGTTTTGTGAAAGGTAAAACAACAAGGCAGATTAGAGGTGAGTTTGGTAACGGATAAAAGATTAAAAGAGAATTGTGTTATATATAATACATCAGTCAAGCTTAAATGATCATTGAAAATGACAATTCCAGAAAAATGTGCAGCAACTTTAGATCCATTTGGTAAAGTGACAAAAATTGGTTTAATTTGTTTATAAAAGGTAAATGAGGATAAGGAATGTGTGATGTGATCTGTTGCACCTGTGTCAACTATCCAGTACAAAAATTTAGCAATGGAAAAAGAGGGAAGTGGTTTACCATCAGAGGCAGCAAGAGTGTATAAGGAAGCAGGATCTGTCATGATGTGATTGGTAACATGAGTCATGGATGAGGTTGAAGGCTTATCAGCTAAGGTGGTGGAATGGAGCAAGGTAAACAGTTGATCATATTGCTCTTGAGTGAGAATAACACCAGAACCAGAAGATGATTGACCAACAGGCATAGTAGCAACAAATTTAGCATCTTCCATAGAATCATCAAGTTCATCATAAACAACATTATGGGCACGAGAAACTGGAGGATGAGGCTTAGATCCAGAGGGATAGCCATTCTTCTTGTAACGAGTCTCAATAGTGTGCCTCGGTCGTTAAAAAAAAGTACACCAACGTTTATCAATAGTTGATGAAGAAGAAGAATAAGAAGATTGTGATTTCCTGGATGAATCACCAGTGGATCTAACAGTATTGCTAACAAACACTTTAGAACCACCAAGAGATAATTGTCTTTCCTGTCGAATAACTTTAGAGAATACTTTGTTGATAGAAGGAAGAGGTTTCATCAAAAGTATTTGAGATCTCACAACAGAGTACGAATCATTCAATCCTTTTAAGAAACAAATCACATAGTCCTGATTATGATAAGTTCTAGAAGTTGTAACAACACCACAAGTACAAGGTGTATCACATGAACAAGAAGACAATGGCCGAAATTGCAGCAACTCATCCCAAAGGATTTTAAGTTCAGTAAAATAATCAGTGACAGTTTTATCATCTTGTTTAAAAGCATATATTTCTTCCTGGAGATCAGAAATGCGACAAAGATCACCTTGCGAAAAACGTTCGCAAAGATCGGTCCATATTTCAGAAGCTTTATCAAGCCATAAAACACTATTGAAAATAGAAGGAGTGATTGAATGATTAAACCAGGAAATTACCATATTGTTGCATCTTTCCCAAGCATGAAACAGAGGATCTGTGATCGGAGGACCAGGAATAGTTCCATCAACGAACTGGAACTTATTTTTGGAGAGGAGAGCCATTCTCATAGCTCGAGGCCAATGATGATAATTCAAACTAGAAAGTGGAGGAGTAACGAGAACCAGAGATGGATTCTCATTAGGATGAAGATAGTAAGGGCTAGAAACATGAATGGGATCAGTATTGTAAGCCATAGAATCGGCAAAAAAATTTCAAAGATCTGAAAATGAAATCTCAAAGATCGAGAAAACAGAGAATGAGAACGGAAGAAAAAGCTCTGATACCATGTGGAAAATGTTGGAATGATTTTCCATTGAATGAATCAATCACTTACATCGGTTA
Source organism: Erythroxylum foetidum (assembly GCA_026546835.1). Classification (NCBI taxonomy): domain Eukaryota; kingdom Viridiplantae; phylum Streptophyta; class Magnoliopsida; order Malpighiales; family Erythroxylaceae; genus Erythroxylum; species Erythroxylum foetidum. The sequence goes on along the minus strand of JANZLF010000221.1, from coordinate 9,801,682 downwards.
TATATATGCTTTCAACCACTAAAAAATGAAAGAATAGACCCTAGAAAATAGGTAAATACAGCTGTACAAATAACGAACTTGCAACTAATTCTATTATCTATACAATTAAGCTAAATGACCAATTTATTTCAGCTAACACCATTAGCCTGAATTATGTAAGGAGTGAAGATAAAAATGAGTCTTACTTATTAATATTTTTATTTTTTATTTTGTATATAAGTATTTTTGAAATTGTATCTAACTGTATATTATCAAATTTAATGATATTTTATTTTTTATATACAATGTTTTTCATTTTCAATTATTTTTCTTATATTTTTATATAATAAATTATACAAAAAAATCTAAATATTACATGTAATAATATGGATTAAAAATATCACCAATAATTATAATTAACATGACATAACATTTAGTTATAATGTATATTAAAATTTTGACTACATTTTACAAAACGTAGCTAATAACTTTTAGCTATGAAAATAAAATGTAGCAAAAGGTTGTTGACGATAATTTAGAAAAATTTTGTCTATAGTTTTTCGCTACAAAAATAAAATTTAGCAATAAACTATTAGCGATGATTTAGAAATTTGTTATCTATATATAATTTTTCGCTACAAAAATAAAGCGTAGAAAAAAATTATTAGCAACGATTTTTATTGGCGACAATTTATAAAAATGTTGTCTATAGTTTTTTTCTACGAAAATAAAGCATAGCAAAAAACTATTAGCGACGATTGTCGAAAATCATAACCTATAGTTTTCTGCTATGGGGAATTCGCAACATTTGTGGTGATGAATGTAAATCATCGCTAATGACTTTTAGTGACGATTTACTTACATTTAACAATGAAATTTTTGTCGCTAAAAATGTCCTTTGTTGTAATGACTTATTAGATTAGTTAATCCAAATCGAATTCAAAATTAAGTATATTTGATGTTAAATGTATTGAAAGTTTAGTGCTCATATTCATGAATTTAGATTGATGGATGCTAGACATCCATAAGAAAATGAAACAAATATGTGAGATCCATACATTTATCCATGTTAATTGATTAAGGTTTGTTTTATATGTAGTGAGGGTCAAAGAATTAGTATGATCATTTGTTATAATGAAACTGTAAAAGCATTAATGCATATAGTTATTTTTTTTTTTAAATTAAGGCCTGTGGTTATATCTAATTTTGGGTTATCGTGAGACTTGTTTACCATTGAGTCATGGCCATAAATGTATATATATAGGCACATAGGCACTGGGCTAAAAGCAAAATTTTCAGTTCTTTACGAAAATGACTTTAGCTTCATCTAACAAATAAAACTTCAAGCTCTATTATAAGATTTAAATTGACAATTGTCATTGTAATTGTAGGATGAAATTCATTATTGTAAGTGTGTGGTTCATCTACAACAATACTAATGGCCCAGTAAAAAATTTCGCTAAAAGAAGGGTATGGGGATAATTGTCTGCAATCATATAATTACTATAATAACTCATAATCATAGCGTAATTGATAATTAGTAAATTAAAATTTGACAACATGTTATAAACTTGAACTCCACTAATTTATTTTATTTTAAATAGGTTTACTCTGCCGCGACCACATATCAATGGAAAATGAAAGAAAAAGGACAAATCCTCCCGAAACAACCAGAATTGAACCTGGATGACAAAGGCAATACTCTATAACGACATACGAATCATTAGACTATTATTAATGGAATAAATCTATTCTCTTGAAATTGAAAATTCTAAAGTAAACACTATTTTTTACAATTATTTCATTCCTTCATTTCCAAACTCTTAAACCAAACTCCCCCTCAGTCTTGTATGCGCAAATCAAAACTATTAGACCGGTGGTTTTAATTGATGCAACTCTAATGAAACTATACAAAGCATAGTGTGTGTACGTATATATCCAAGCTTTTTCTGGTAGCTAGCAACTATGTTTGCTTGAGAGAAAATAGCGTCTTCCCCTGCAATTCTCCATGAAAATGAAAGAGCTCCATCAAAATGACGTTTACACTTCTTGCTTTCTCACCAAGCCCAACTGGTGGAAGGCCTATTGTGATTTCAAGGACCGTAGTGATCACAAGACAAATTAAAACTAATAAAACGTAGTACTAAGTTATCATTTCTTAACGAAATAGAAACAATATTGAACCTCGTTTTATAAGGATGCGTGCATACCAAAAGACCAAGTAGAGTGACCTGCCTGTGCCATACTAAGAGCATGGTAACAATCAATGTCCAATTTCCAGGACCTCGTATTGTGGCAAGAGATGGTGATCGTCTGCTCGTTAAAGTGGTTAACCATATACAACATAACATCTCCATTGAAGAAACCGAAAATACTTTAGGGATTTTGATTTAAGAAAGAAATCAAAAACCAAATGAATGGTTATATACCATCACTGTTCATACAAAACGATAACTATTACTACATAAGATAACTATTACTACATAAAGCGCAACTCAACTAAAAACTATACAATATAGTAGTATTCCATATAATACACAACAATATAGTATTCTACACAATAAATATAGATAAAGAAATATTCTACAGCTCTCTTAAAGGTGGTGTTTGATATCAATCACACAAGCCCAACTTAGACATCAAAAAAGAAAAAACTGGAGCTGGCAAAGCCTTAGTAAACATATCTACCAATTGAAACTTGGAAGGAATATGTTGAGGAAGAACGAAGCCTCATTGTATTTATCTCGAACTAGATGAAAATCAATTTCCAAATACCGGGTCCGTTTATGAAAAATAGGATTAGCAGTAATATGAATAGCAGTCAAATTGTCACATCACAAAGGAATAGGAAAAAAATGGACAGTATGAAATTAGCCAACAAATAAGAAATCCACTGCAATTCACAAACCGTAATGGAGAGACTACGATATTCAGCCTCCACGGAAAATCGAGAAACAATGGATTGCTTCTTAGTTTTTCAAGAAATCATAGTATCACTCAAAAATATACAAAATCTTGTAAATGATCTCCTACTAAAAGGACATGTAGTCTAATATGCATCACAAAATGCTTGTAATGAACAAGAATCGTTATAAGGAAATAATAAACCTAGAGATGGAGACTGTTTTAGATACTTGAGCATACCCTCCTTATTCAACTATTTTTTAGAAACATCTCTACCAGCCCCTTTTGCATTACTGCTACCAGAATTACGCACCATCATAGCACTAGTTTTATTTTTAGCACAAGTAATGTTTACATCCCGTTGTTTTTCAACCCTAACTACCATCACATAGGCCCTATCTACATAAGGTAAACGTTCCATCACAAATATTTTACTCCAAATTGCATCACAATCTTCATTCAATCCCATAAGAAATTGTACTAATCGATCATTATCTCCAAAATCAACTAACTATTTTAGGGATCCACATGAACACTATTTTAGGGCTTCGCTTGAACACTGTGGGATGGGAGCCAAATAGTTCAATTTATCTCACAAACATTTGAGTTTAGTAAAATACTTGGAAATAGACAATTCCCCTTAAGAAATTGAACTAATTTTTCTCTTGATGTGATACAACTACGGGTCATTACATTCTCTGTATCGTTGCTCTAATTCTTTCCAAAGATCCTGAAATTAAGCTTCAGCTTGGCGCCTAAAATGATTCACATTGCACGGGTCTAAGTTTAACGGAATCGTAATGAGAATCATTCTAGGATGATCTGAGTTTTGCAGAAACATCAGATTCTCATCATCATTCATACTTCCAAACGATGATCTCGAACTACTGATGCCGTCTACCATGATTTAGCTGCGTAGATGTGTTGAACAACTCAGTTGCTCTAATACCATGAAGAAACTGAAAATATTATACGGATTTTGATTTAGTTAAGAAATTAGAAACCAGATAGATGGTTATCATTTCATACATTCGAAGTAAATGAAGATGAGATGGTATAATTCATACAAAACGATAACGACCACTATGTAAAACGTAACTCAACTATTTTAAAAACTATACAATACTGCAATATTTTATACAATACAATATTCTACACAATAAATACCGATAAAAAAGAAATATTCTACATCCATCCATTGGTAATAACAAGCAATCGCTAGCTGAGAAATGTATCAAAGCAAAACTATGTCGTGCTTAAACTAAATTTCATTGAAACAGGCATGGAATTCGACAGCTTCAAAGTGGGTGGGCTGATGGGCCAGCATACATAACTCAGTGCCCTATACAAACTGAGCAGAGCTATGTGTACAACTACACCATTGTGAGGCAAAGAGGCACTCTTTGGCGGCATGCCCACTTATCATGGCTAAGATCATTTGTCTATGGTCCGCTTATTATCCTTCCCAGGCTTGCTGTTCCTTACCCATTTTCCAAACCTGACAAGGAAGTTCCCATCATTTTCGGTAATCAACCAATGTCAACTTACTGGTCTTCGTTGTTCATTTATGTTCTTGGACAGTAAGTTGCTAATAGTAGGATGCTTGCTTTGAATTGCAAGAGTGGTTTAATGCAGATCCTGAAGTGATCATTAAGCAGGCCCTGCAAACAGAAGGAGGCCCGAATGTCTCGGATGCTTATACTATTAATGGGCTTCCAGGGCAACTGTTCAGCAAAAGGTATAAATTGTTGACGGTTCTCCAGCTTTTAATACTCTTGGCTCTTGGGAGACTCCACTCAGTGCAACTTGTAATGGCAGATACATATAAACTGACGGTGAAGCCTGCCACGACATATCTGCTACGCCTAATCAATGCTGCACTCAACAATGAACTCTTCTTTAGCATAGCCAACCACACACTTTTTACAGTTGTTGAAGCCCATGCTGTCTACGTTAAACCCTTTGACACACAGACAGTGCTGATCGCTCCAGGACTGACCACGAATGTCCTTCTCAAGACCAAACCCCACGTCCCACATGCCTCATTTTTCATGTCTGCTAGACCATATGTGACTGGCCAAGGCATTTTTGACAACTCCACAGTTGCAGGTATCCTAGAATACGTAGCTCCACAATCAAGCCTCTCCGTCGAACACCTTCTGCTCTACAAGCCAACTCTGCCACCCCTCAATGACACTGGTTTTGCGACAAATTTTACTAACAAACTCCGTAGATTAGCCAGTGATCAATTCCCTGCTAATGTTCCACTAGGCAATTCTTCTTCACAGTAGGCCTTGGAAGTAACCCATGCCCACAAAACCAAACCTGTCAGGGCCCAAACGGTTCCATGTTTGCAGTCAGTTAATAATGTTTCATTTGCAATGCCATCCACAGCTCTGCTCCAAGCACACTTTACTGGCCAATCTAATGGTGTTTACAGTCCTGATTTTCCAATTAGTCCGTTGATCCCATTCAATTATACTGGCATCCCACCTAATAATACAATAGTAAGCAACAGAACCAAGCTGGCGGTGCTTCCCTACAACACTAGCGTGGAGCTAATTACGCAGGACACAAGCATACTTGGAGCTGAGAGTCACCTCTTCACTTGCATGGTTTCAACTTCTTCGTGGTTGAACAAGGTTTTGGCGACTTCGACCCAAAAAAAGACCCTGAAAAATTCAATCTTGTTGACACTATTGAGAGCAATACTGAAGGTGTCTCTGTAGGCGGATGGGCAGCAATTCGATTTTTAGCAGATAACCCAGGTAGCACAGATAATCCTTCTCTCTGATATCTATCAGCTAGCTAATGCATTTGATATGACGATTAATGTTGTGATTTTTTTTTCCAGGGGTATGGTTTATGCATTGCCGTTTAGAAGTGCACACAAGCTGGGGTCCAAAGATGGCATGGGTTGTGTTGGATGGAAGTCTTCCCAATCAGAAGTTGTTGCCTCCACCTGTTGATCTTCCCATGTGTTAAAGCGCCAATTTCGAAAGCCCTGATTTCTCCTTTCGAACTTCTTTGTTCCATTCTTCTTTTATGTATCCTTCTTCAATATCAGTCATTTGGAGTGAGAATAGGAACAAGACCGGACACTTTTTTTGTAACTTTTGACAGCACTTCAATAAGCTCTTTGTATGAAGTTTGTATCTTTTGTATCCTAATAATAGGTAACTTTAAAGCATACTTGTACACAGACAACCTCAACCCTTCAGCTGTTTCTGCAATCAAATCCCGCCATCGGAATATCAATGTAGCAGTGAGCCTTTAGGTGACAATATAGATAGACCTAAATCAATCAACTCCTGGGTTACCAATGCTGTTCGTTCAATAAGTGTTTTAGTGAAGAAGTACCGTTTGGATGGAATTGATATCGACTAAGAACATTTCAAAGAAGATCCAGAAACATTTGCCAAATGTTTTGGCAGCTCCAATCAACGTTAACAAGCCTGTGTTTAACTACATAAAGCAGCTGGAAATCAACCAATAAGAACAAAACAATCACAATAAGCCAGAGAAATCCAACTGATTTCACATGCTACATCAAGTAATCCTGATTAAGAGAAAGGATAATCATTTATAAGAAGGACCAGTACATTAGTTATCAACAAATTTTCATTGGAAGCAGTAACTCGAACAACAATTACCCAGTTTCATGAAAAGTATCATTCTACCAAAAACTATCCACCAAATATATAGCTTGCTTTGTAAAAGACAGCTCATTCGGTGTGGATTGAAACAGACAAAAGAACAAAGCTGTGAAAGTCAATACTTAATCATCAGCACCGCTTCTTCTTTTTCTTACTCTGTGATCCATCCCCAATTTCCTCAACATCTCTGTTCTTTCTCTTCTTCCTCCTCTCCCCTTTATCCTCCTCAATTTCTGCTTCCTCCCCAACTTCACCGTCATTTTCCTCGGAATAACCAACATTACCCTTTTCTCTCTTCTTCTTGTTCTTCTCCTTTCTTTCACTTTCCTCTTTCAGTTTGCCCTCGTCATCCCCATAATTAACAAAACTGCCGTTCACCTCCTTATCCTGGCGCTTCTGCTCCTTTATTTTCTGAGTCTCCGCTACTATTTTATCCGCTTCATGAATGTCTTCCATTTTGACCTCGTTCCCATAATCTCCCTCATTTTTTCTCTTCTCCTTCTTCTTCTTCTTCTTCTCGGCCTTTGTCTCAACTTCACAACTTTTAGTCGGAGTCAACTCACTCGCATCAGTGATTCTAGCGGTAGTTACAGTTGATTGGTCTCCTTTGTCCCTTCTACAATCCGACTTGGAATGTAAGCGTACCAACTCATCGAAAGCAGCTGTAGCCCGTCGGAGATAAGCATTAACGGCCTGAGAAGCGCCAGTCTCGGCCGAAACGAACTTGGACAGAATGGAGGCGGCTTTTGAAACGGAGACCGGATTTGAAGAGATGATCTCACCTGTAACTGTCTTCATTGGATGAATAATTAGAATCGACGAAATCCTCAGAGGACTTTTGGGAATTCGATTAGCGTTTCAATGACGAGTTACAAGAGGCAGTAGGGTTTTGGTTGGGCTTGACAAAAGAGTTTATATAAAGAGAGAAATTTTGTTTTAATAATTCTTATTTTAAGTAATTAATATCAATCAATATAAAAGTTTGTATCTAATTTAATATTTTTATCAGTAAAAAATTATTTATTCAAATTAATCTGACTTAAAATTTATATTTGAATTTGAACTTAATGAATAAAAACCTACGAATTGGACTGCTACCATAGTGGTCTCCGCACGATCACTCTCAAACAGACCCATCAAAACTTTATCGTTAAATTTACCTGTCATCAACCTCAACCATCTACTCAGTCGTTGCTTTACCACTCTTAGTTCGCTCGATTGTCAGTCATTTCTTGTTTCCTCCACCACCACCTTTAGAAGTATTTCCTTTCTTATGCTGCTCAATGTCCACAAACCTGAAACCTTTAAACTCCCGAAAGCCTCATTACTGATCCTAGTGTTAATGTAAACTCGAAGCCAGCTTGGCTTCGTAAGAAAGGACCAGCGCTATTTGGCCCTTATGATACTATGCAGAATGGGAATTCAGCACCACTATTTTGACCATTGTCACCTCCACAAGTGATCTGTTTATCAGGGCCATCGGCGGTGGATATTGTTTCTCGTCTGTTTAGACTAATGAGGAAGGATAAGAACAAAAAAGAGGAAGAAGGGTAAAGTGGCGTATAAATGGATGCCCACAAGCCATGTTGCTGAAATATTGCGTTGTGTT